>PVKE010000240.1:80910-173958 GCA_004027555.1 Craseonycteris thonglongyai | reverse complement strand
GGCGTGTGAGTAGGAGCTAGGGCGGGCCTGAGACACAATAGCAGAATCCTCTGTTTGCAGGGATCTGGTGGTTCAGAGCAGAGGCCGGGCGAGCTGCTCCGGGGCCTTTTCAATGCCTCTGTGAGCCTGTCTGCTTGCAGCTCAGCAGTAGTGGGGGCCGAGCGAGCAGCTCGGGGCTTTTCTTCCCCTCTGGTCGGGCCGCTTTTTCAGTGCCTCTGGGAGCCTGCCTGCCTGCCGGCAGCTCAGCAGTAGTGGGGGCTGAGCGAGCAGCTCGGGGCTTTTCTTCCCCTCTGGCCGGGCTGCTTTTTCACTGTGACAGACTTTTTTGGTCATGGAGAATTGGCTGACTTCCATTGTGCATTTTCATGCTTTGTTTCAGGGTTGCGTTAGTACACCCATGTTTCATCACCAGTGATAACAGCCCAAAACATCGTCTTGCTTCTCCAAAAGGTCTTGGCAAACTTCGACTCTCTTTTGCTTTCTTTCATTGGTAAGCTCCTTGGGGACCATTTTTGCATGCACCTTTCTCATGCCTAGATTTTTAGTTAAGATTTTCCTAATGGTTTCTCTATCGATGTTTACTTGGTCTGCTATGCTTCTTATAGACAGCTAATAGCTTTGACTTACAGTTCAATGAATTTTTGTAATGTTTTTCTTACTTCTACTTGTTACTGGTCACCCTGCCCTCTCTTCTTAGAGATGCTTTCTCTCCCCTTAGAAAAATGTTTAATCCATTTGTAAACTGTCATTTTGTCTTTTTTATGGCATTATCTCCATAAAGTTGAACTAACATGTCCCTGATTTCACATCCACTCTTGCCAAGTTTAAACAAGAAATTTGATGTTTGTTGCTCTAATCCAAGCCCTGATATTCTCGCGATGACACACAAAAACACACAACAATAATAAACACTGCTCTGCAAGCAGTGCCACATGTTGGCGTGAACACAGCTGTGAGACAGTGCTCTCCCAGCGTTCTGAAACCTTACCGAGCTGTTCAGACAGTGCTGCCTACACAAGCACACGGTAGCCGGTATGTGGTGCAGGTTTTCTCCTCAGCACTGGAACTATAGGAACGTATTTAGTCCTTATGGCAGCAGCCCTCTAATAGAAAGAGAACTATCTGCATGCTGCACATCGGGCAACTAGAGGCACAAAACGCTTCTGACTGACTTGCTCAAGGTCACTGTTAGCACGTGATGGAGGCAGGACCTGCCTGCAGGAGGTCTGGGTCCAGAGTCTGTGCTCTTGCCGCTTTCACTGTAGTGTCCCCTAAGAATGCAGATGATGGGTAGGACTGTAGTGCCCAGACTATGTCTCTGGTCTCTTTCACATGCCACTGTGTTCAGATCTAGTTTACAGCTCCTGGGGCTGCAGGGTGTGCCGTGGTTCATTTAACTCCCACCCAGGAAATGGCAGTGGGAGAAGAAAAGATGAAAGCCCAAACCTACCCCATGTGCCCAAATAAAAGGCAAGATTTTTGAGTCCAAACAGCTCTCAGAAATGTTCTTACAAAGCATCTGATATTATGGGATGGTCACTTGTGTACTTTGAACTGCAAAATTAATTGGAGGAAACTACATTAACCTGTGGTGACCCCAATCAATGCTAGTTTGGGATGTTTATAGTGATAACAGAATTGAAAGGAAAAAAGGCAAGGAAATTGAAGATGAGTTGAGCATTATTCCGGAGGATATGACCGTATAATGACAAGTGATAAGATTGGGCTGGAAAAGGAACAGAGGAGCTTGGTGGTCAGATCATAACATGCATCTGTCAGATGAATCGTAAAACATCTGTTCTAAGACTGAGGTAAAGCTGTGCAGTTTCTTTATGGCTCAGGGTTTTCTTTAACCTGTGGAGTGAGGGTAACACAATGGAGGAGGTGGTGATTAAACAGAATAACAGGAAAACATAGGATGAAATGCTTGGGGTGTGGTTGGTCCTTTGTGCTCATGTGCTTCCTTCTTGTCCTGTCTCAGCTGGGACTCACTGTGAGGATGCGGACTTCACCCGTCTCTGCTTAGGGAGAACCTGGCATTTGTCAGGCCTGAACTAACTAGCCAGCTTACTAACTAACTAATAATGATCAAGCTCTATCTCTCTCTCTGCATTCCTCCCTCCTTCTGCTTTCCTCGTGTGTACGTGTGTGTGACTAGATGGTGTGGCTGAGACACCTGTCACCACCAACTGGACTTCCTTGAAGCCTGTAGCGGCTCTTGGAGGTCCCTTGTATAACCTGCTTGCAGAAGCTTAGCAGCAGGTTTCTGAGTGGCCAGGCCTGGCTACTGAGCCTTGGCCTGGGGCAGGAAAGCTGACATGAAGGGTCTCAGCTGCCAATGTCAGGACAGCCAGACCATGCTTGGGAAGAGGGCTTGACTGTGGGGAAGGGGCAGGAACAGGCATGATGGGAGGTATTCCCTGCAGATGTGAGCACCTTGGTCAGGTAGCTGGAGGGACCTCCTGAACCCACTTCAGCTCCCAAGTCTTCAGAGCCTACAGGGATCCCCTAGTTCCCCTCCCTTCTCTGTAGAGAGCGGGAGAGGTGGGGTGACCCCAGGAGAGGCCACACCACATAGAAACAGATGCGACTCAGATCTGAGGTTTTACGTGGTCTCCTCCACCCAACTCAGATTCTTTAGGCCAGGGGTGTCCAACCTTTTGGCTTCCCTGGGCCACATTGGAAGAAGAACTACCTTGGGCTACACATAAAATACACGAACAATAGCTGATGAGCTAAGAAAACAACACACAAAAAATCTCATAATGTTTTAAGAAAGTTTATGAATTTGTGTTGGGCTGCATTCAAAGTCATCCTGGGCCGCATGCAGCCCAGGCTGCAGGTTGGACAAGCTTGCTTTAGGGCAAAATGAGTTTTATATATTACTCTCCCTCCATGTTATAATTAGGGGGTGAAAGAGATGAGGGTCTTGCCACCACGGACATGTCTACTACTTTTATCTTATTATACTGATGGAATGGATTTAACCAGTCTGTAAGCTTTTAGGGCTGCACGCATCCTCTTGACCAGTTAGAACATTACTCATTAATTCATGAGCATTCATGACCTGAAGTCTGAACACTACTGTGGGCTTGGCTTCAGTTTTCAAGGGGAAGTAAACATTGCAGAGTGCTCCCCAAACACAAAGCTAGACCATGCTTCCTCACTCTCATTTCTAGATGGTCACAAACAGAGCTGCACTTGGATGTGCCCTTCAGCAAGGATGTGAACCCTAAAGTCAGCATTCTGCAGTGTAGACTTGAGGAAGTGGGTCACCTTGGGGCCCCAGCTGCTGTAAACACTTTCGATTTACAGACTTTTAAGATATGCCAAGTTCTTTTTTGTCAATGCCACTGCAGGACCTCAGGCTTTGTCACAGTTCAAGCACTGCCACATAGCACCATGGATGCAACACAGGGTTTTCTGTCACTCGTTATCAGTGTTAGAGACCTGGCTTTGATGTTCACTGACCTGTCTGTCACAGTGTGTGGCTGAGGACCTCTCTGCTTCTCAGTCTTTCCTTCTGTGGAATGGGAATGGGAGGACATGTCTGCCTCACACTGTTGCTATAGAAAGCAGTCTCGACAGTGGAGGTGAACATGATCTGAGAGCTCAGTGTCTCTGTATGAGTTAGTTGTTGCCACTATTACTGTGACCTTAATGAGTTGTTGGACCCAAGATTCCTGTTGTAAAGAAATGTGTAGCTCTCAGCTAAAAAGACTACCCACTACTTACCCACCCAGCCCTTCCAAGGGCAGATTAGAACTGTTGTGGCTATAAACCCAGCAGATATGGGCTGCAATATAGTAAATTATCACTTGTTTTGCAGTCTTGACGAGAAAAATAAATGCAATTACACTCATGAATGTTGAAAAATGAAGCAAAGCAATGCAGATCGGCACATTTGAGGTGCTTTTTCAAATGAAAAGCTGTGTACAATGAATGCTAATGGCCTCCCTGCCTCCCGTTCCTGGGCATATGGTGTGATGTGATCATTATGAATTAAAGCAGCAGCTGGGCCAAGTGCCCCAGACACAGGAGAGGCTGTCTTGAAGGACCCCCAACAATCGGAGACTCAACATGCCGACCCCAATTTCCTCTCTTGGCTGGGGACCCAGAATAGACCCAGTTTCCTAAAGCAGGTACCCGAGTGAACTCAGTGATGCCTCTGCTAGGGAGCCTGGCATCCATTCTGTAGGTCTTCTTTCATTCTGCTCAGCCCACCTTCCCTGAGATCCTACTGTGTGCCGGCATGGTGCTGGCAGCAGTAGAGCTGAATCTGTCTCACACGCCCTGCCTCTCCCCATCAATCCCCACTGTCAGCAGGGCCCGATCGAGTGCTGTGCTGCTCAACACAGTGGCTACCAGCCACATGAGACTACCGAGCTCTTGAAATGTGGCCAGTGCCAATTGAGATGTGCTTTAAATGTAAATGCACACATATCTCAAATACTCGTGTGTGTGTGTACACAAGGGCTGTCTGGAAAAAATCCAGCCCTAAATGTCTCTACTTTTCATATGACATGGCTGATGCTTTTTGGACAGCCCTCGAATATAAAATCTTGTTCACTTTTACATTTTTTAAATACGAAACATAGTAGTTTAGATAAATGGGATCAAATAAAATACATTGAAATAAATTTCACTTATTTCTCTATACCGTTTTCAGTATGGCTACTAGAAAATGTAAAACTACAGAAACGTGACTTGCGCTGTGTGTCTATTGGACATCACTGCTCTACCCCTGCCTACCTGCTCCTTCATGTCCTCTGCCACCCCCTGCCCCTTGCTGGTGGCCCTTCTGTCAGTTCCTCAGCCGGACCAGGCACTTTCATGCCTCAGGGCCTGTGGACTTGCTATTTGCCTTTCCCAGAAGGTTCTCCCTCAGCTCCTTTTCAATACAAATCTCAGCTTCTGTGAGAAATGGCCTATCTGTATACATCCCCCATTGTCGTTCATTAAAATGCTCTTCCCTAGTCACTACTGTAATATTTAGGTATTTTGTTTATGCATCTGTGTCTTCTAAGAGAACATCAGGGCAGAGAGCTTGCCTGTTTTGTTTGTTTGTTTGTTTGTTTCCCCCCTGTTCTAATCTCTGCCTACCCCAACAGCTAGCACAAAGTAGATACTCAATTTTTTCTTAAATGAATGAATAAATGTTTAAGTGTCACAAAGGAGAAAAGTATTCTGATCATTTTGAGATATTGGAAAGACATTTGAAAATACTTAATAGCAGTTCCTTATTTATCAGTCAGTTACGGGAGGTCTAGGTAAGAAGCATAGGGCACAGGAATGGAGTAAGTTTGATGAAATAGAGGTGGGGGGGTCCCGATTGAGGGAGTTAACAAGGGGCAGTGAGGCACCCAGTGGCTGCAGTGGGGAACTGTAACCACCCCAGTGACCGAAGGGCAGGGAGCGGGAATGGTGTCACAAGGCTGTGAGGAACCCAGCCATTGCCAAACCTCAGTCCTCGCACCCTCTGGAATGCTGCTAGTACCTGCCATTGTTAGCTCTGAGCACAGGGTGCCAGAGGCTGCGGGGTACAGAGAAGGGGAACAGAGCAGGGGGGGATGGGCCTGCACTGGGGGTGGGGCACACAGAGAGTAACTGTCAACCTGAGAAGGTGTGGGAAGCTATTTTCTTAACATGTTAGAGCATGTTGCCTCCAAAGCAACATCCAATATCCTAAAAATATAAGGATGCTCATGATCACTGAAAGGAATTAACACTCATTCAGGAATTTCTAGTACCAGAATTGGAAGTTTAATTATGGGATAGGAACAAATGAAACTATTTGCAGAGAATATTACCTATCAAGAGAAATAAGTGAAAAACTGCTAGAAGCCATTAGAGAGTCTATAAGGTGACTAGTTAAAGAATACTTATACAAAATCAACACTTTTCTAAATTCTAGCAGTAACCAGTTAGAAATATAATACAAAATGATTTATTCTGTAAAAAAAACAACCAAAAAACAACCCCCCAAAAAAACAAAAACAAAAGAAAAAACAAGGAATTAATTCAACAGGTGATATGATAGAACCTTGAGAGGTATAAAGCAAAACTAAGAAAATATGTAAGTAAGTGGATATCTAATTTTCAGTTGGAAAACTTGGTATTTTTAAAGCTTTTTAATGTATTTAAAATACATAATGTGAATTATAATAGAAATTTATAAACAATGCTAAAAAATGATTTTTAAGTTTATCTAGAAAAGTAAATGGTCACAGATTATGCAGCCAATATTAAAAAAGAATAATGAAGATTCTACTTCTAGGTTTTAGAACATATATCCTGGAATTCAAAGAGTCCGAATAGCACATATGAGAATCTGAGAAGAGATAGATTAATAGAACAAAATAGGTCTCTAAAATGTTTGTGTGTGTCTGTCCATATATGTGTGTATTAGATAAACTTAACATTTCCAGTTGGTGAGATAAATCAAGATGAAATTGTAATGATAACCCACCAGAGAAGGATGTAGGCCAGTTGAGGTGGGTCCTTACTTCACACTTATACCAAAACATATTTTAGGTAAATGTAGTGCATTCTAGTTAAATGTAAAAATCTGAAAGTGTCTAAGACATATAATTCATACAAGAATATTTAAATTATCTTTGCGAGTATGACAGTTTTCCAATGTTACCGTTAAAGATAGAAGCAATAAAGATAAACTGGTGGCATATTTATCCATAAATACCATAAACTAGATGAAAAGATCCATAGCACCTGAGCTCTGACATTTGTAATGTACACACACACATACCCCGCCCCCCCAACCGATATCATTAATATCAAAAGAGCTCTTACAAGTCAATAAGAGGAAGGCAAAAGACCCATTAGACACATGTTTAGTATTGGTGAGACTTCTGAGGAACAGGCAGTTGTATACTGCCTGTATGAGTGCCAGTTGGTACAGTATTTAGGGAGGACAATGTAATATCTGTCAGAAAAATAAAGTGTGCATATCTTTCAGGAAAAATTTTATTTTTGGAACTGTATTCAGAGGAAATAACTAGAAAAAACAGTAATGTGAAAAGTTCTGGGTGTGCAACCTATGATGTGACACTTTGCCCCCCCCCCCCCAAAGTATCCATTTCTCCATGCATAGTACATGAAGATAAATCTACTTGCTTCACAGGGTGGCTATGAAGGTCATTTGGGATGATTGGGCTGGGAAAGCCTTGTAGCTATGGAACCCTGGGGGAATGGTGTGTCTTCTTGATTAATTTGGGTCTGTATCATTTTGCTGCCTTCCTTTTCAACTCCCAGCCCCTTGAACACTATGTATTGGGACACCTCCCACCATTTCAGCTCAAGAAGGAGCAAGGAAGAAAGAGTTCTGATCCGTTGTTGAAGTTAAGCAGGGTTGCTGTGAGGATGGTTGCTCAGTTTGGCTCAGCAAGCATTCAGCTAGCACCAACCTTTACAGTAGAGGATTTTGCAGAACTTGAGGGTAACAAAGACTTACTCTTTGACCAAACATCAATTAGGTTTCTCTGATCTCTCCTCTTAACTAGGCCTTGACCTTGCCCCCCATATCTTCACACTCCCACCCTCATCTTGTCTTTGGCCTGCCTAGCCCAGTTTTAGCAAGAGTCCTGCTAAGTATGATCAGTCAGTATCCCCCTGCCTTTGAGCTCTGATCACCCTGGCTTGTCTTCAGCAAGAACCTCCCCTATCCTTGATGCTTCCTCCTAGTAATTTTTCTTTCACTGACCCCCTTACTCCACTCCTTGGCTATAAATCTCCAGCTGTCTTTTCTGTATTCAGAGTTGAGCCTAATCTTTCTCCTCATTGCAATACATCTATTGCAATAGTCTTAAGTAAATTTCTTTCTTACCATTGTAACAAGTGTCAAACTACTTCTTTCTTTAACGGTAGTTACCATGGTGAATAAATCTCAGTGTGCCCAAAGGGAGATTTAGGTTTCATGAGTAGACAGGTAGGCAAAGGCATGACCAGCTATATGATAGAGGAGCTCATTCATTCATTAATTCAACAAATATGTATTGAGCACCTGTAATATATCAGACACTGAAGATACAGCTGTGAATAAGCTACTCTAGCTCCTGCCTTTATGAAGCCCACAGTCTGATGAGATAGGTAGATGATAAAAACAAGTATGAACAGGAAAAGCGTAGAAGGACCAGGCTCCTCATCCCTGGGGTTGTGGAGGAAGTGGGGGGTCCCAGATGAATAGGAAAGCTTCCTGCAGGAGATGTCATCTGAGCTGGGGCTCCACTGAGTTTAACTGTTGCTTGTGGACTATAAATGTCCACTGATTCAGAGCCTTCTAAACACATTTGCACATAAGGATGATGTGGGGTGAATCAGGAGCTAGCCTACAGTGTGTAGACAGTGGGAAGGAAGGTGGCTGAAGTTTGTAGAGGCAGCCCAGCTGAGAGGAGACATGGACAGGGAGATGATCCTAACAGGATTTCACAAAGACCGCTTAGCAGTCACTGAGCTCCAGAGAAAAATAGTTATGAGCCGAGGGTGGAGAAATAGCCAAGAATCTCGCAACTCTGCAGAAACTTGAAGAGAAAAGCTGACAGCCAACAGACAGAACAAGATGATGCTTGCAAAAAGGTTAAAAGAATAGACAGGAGAAAAAAGTACACTAAGAGATATGGGTGGAAATGGAAGCACATTAATATAACTTGGGAACATGCATTAAGATAATCCCAGCTCTAAAAAGGATCAGAGGCAGGACTTACTCATATTCGCTATAGCACTTCACATTATTGGGGACTCCTGGAATGAGGTGTGGGCCGTGGAAGGTCAGTATTAGTTGGCAAGTCAGCATGTGTGAATATAAAATGCCAGAGGCAGAAATGGGATAGCTAGTCCTAACCCCTTCTCTTTAGAGATGGGAAAACTGAGACTCAGAGAAACAACATAAAAAGCGCTACAGCTAAGGAATTAGAATCTCCTCACTTGCAGGTAGGAATGCACAGTGGTGCAGCTATCATGGAAAACAGTTTGGTTGTGCCTCAAAAAATTGATCATAGAGTTGACGTGACCCAGGATTCCACTCCTAGGCATATACCCAAAGGAACTCCACACAGGTGCTCACATTTGATCCATGGTGGGTCCTCTGGCTATTAGTCCACTGCTCTTTTTATTGCCTCCCCAGCTGCTACTTCCGTCTTTCAATCTCTCTCCCTCTCTTCCCCATTCCTTCTCTCCTTCCTTCCCTCATCTTTCCTACTTATGTGAGTATATACAGGAGAGATTTAAGTTTTAAGTTGTAGCTCTTCCACGTATTAAGTGTATGACCTTGGTTTCCCTGCCAGGCTGGGACTTGATGAGGGTCCTTCCAACCCTGATGCTATATACCTTTTCACACACTTTGCCAGCACCTATTCAGCAGCTGCAGATCTGGCACTGATGAAGGGGCAGTGCTCTATGAAACAGACGTGGGAGGATGTCCAGAAGCCGATGCAGTTCCAGTCTTGAAACGGCCATCATACCCGCTCACCTTTTCATTGCGTGTTTTGGAGAGTTCAGTCTCTTTAATTTCCTCAGGATTACAAAGCAGTTGTCTGTTTTGTTCCCTGGAGCAAACTTTCAGAGTGAGTTTTATGTTTTTTTAAACTATATGTCAAACCTCCCTGGGGGTCAAGGGTGGGGAATGATTCAATATTCATTTAAGCCTTATGCTGTTTTTAGGTGTTTTTTTTCTATTTGACTATGTATGAGGACTTCTCATTATATTGACAATGGCTGGATTTTTTTCTGGAATATATATATATATATCTCATACATACACACATACATACATATATACATATATATACATATACATATATATATACACACGTATATATATATATACACACACACATATATATATACACACACACACACACATTCATATATATATATATATACACACACACACACACACACACACACACCCCTATATATGGGGTCAGTTACATGATGTTATTTGATCCAACTTGTGAATGCTGAATTTTCTTTTGCTTCACCCCCTGTTTGTTTGGGCAGTTTGACTCCTCCCCTGAGGAGAGAGGAAGTCAAGTCAACCTGGACTTGCAAAAAGCCATTGGGAGCCTTGTCTCTAGCTTCTGTCTCTAAGTTTATCCAAAGCCTTTCACTAGGTTTGTTTCTGCTGAGTTGGTAATGGATCCTCTTTCTGAAGGGGGAGTCCTCTAAAACTTGTATATGCTGACCACTTTCATAAGAGGTCTTTCTGTTTCTTGGGCTTTATTTTTTTTCTTTTTCTTTTTTCTAGACTCATTTGTTGTGTTTCTTTGCCTATTTGAGCCCTTGTATGAGATTCATTAGTTTCTGTCCACTAGGCAATTCTGGGGAGGGTTAGGGAAGGATGTAAATACATAGTGTAGAAAACAATCTCCAGTTGGTGTGCTTTATACCTCTCCCTTGGTTTGGCAATACTTTCTAATTTACTCCCTTTAAATTGGGTGCTGTCATTGATCTTTTCTGTTTACCCAACATTTTCCCCCTCCACCAACACTGCTCCATTTAGAAGTGGACAGTGGGCATGGATTTTTTCCCCTTTCATTTTGATCTAAGATGAGCCTTAAAATCCATGGCATGAAGTTAGAGCACTTTCTGTTTTTCAGCATTAATAGTATATTCTTTGCTTTTTTCTCCACTTCTTCTTATTCATTCCAGTCAACTTTAGAGATGGAGGGTCTGTGAAATGGTAGACACACCGCCATATTTTCTGGAAGACCTAGAATTCTCACCACTCTACCATGCTGTGTGATTATAAATACACTCTTGTATAGCCAATATGATGTTTTCTTTTTGGAACAGGTTTTCATTGACCATAGTCACTGAATGGCCTATTTATATGCCAGGTACATTATTGGAAATGCATTTTTGAAAGAATAGAACAGCAACAAATAGAAGGACCCAGTCCCAGGCTGTCAGAATATACTGTAGCCCCTCCCCGGGCCCCTGCCCCAGGGGTTCATGACCAGTTACCACAGAAGGTCTCGGTGGGGAGTGCCTTTTAATTGGGTGGTGGGATTAGGTTTTCAGAAGACAATTTCCTTGTTTTCATTTTAAGATCTTAATTTTATTGAAGGTGCTGCTGCTGTTGCTCAGATTGAAATAACGGATCTAATTTAATTTAATTTTCTTCCTTGCAAAGAAGGTGATCTCTGGCCCAGCTGCTGCTCTGGGCAGAGAGGGAGCAAGCAGGCTTGGAGATAAGCTCTGAACTTTATTAGCCCTCTCTGAGGTTTATGCTAATGAGCAGTGTTTAGAGATTTCAGAAACCTTTCCCCGAAGATTGCTTTAACTGCCATGCTACTTCCTAAGCAGGATGAGACTGTCTGAGGGGCTGGAGGAAGGAGAAGGGTGAAGTGGATGTGGGATCATTTCTTCTGGCTGATCTGTTTCATTGCTTCAAGGTACCATGCCTATGGTGGGTACAAGGCACCATGTCGGGGTAGCATTAGGAAGGGTCTCCCTCATCCATTCTGTCACTGTGTGCCTAGGGAAGCTTTGTGGTGTGAATTCTGAAGGGAAGCAAGTATGGATGGGTTAGGTGGTCCTCAATTAAACCTGGTTGTACACAACTCATTTGTTTTCTTAGTTGAGTTGTTCAAGCTGGCTGAGTCTTGTCTTCCTCACGCCATGTTCGAGAAGGGTTTAAGTGTGGCAAAGATAGCGTGTGTCTTAATCCTATTGATATTCTCAGTACCTAGCAGGGTACCTGCCAGAGAGTAGGCTTGATAAGTATTTGCCAAATGAACGACCACATCCATGTATGAGTGAATGAAGGAAACAAATGAATACTTGTGGAAGGGAAGGTGGAATGTAACCATTGTATCTCTAGACACAGACTCTCCAGACAAACGCTATTTGGGTGTAAGGGGATTCAAAATCATGCTGTGACAAAGGGACTGTGGGCACTGCTGGTGGAGCATGCCTCCCTAATCCTGCTCTCTGTGGCTGATTTGGATGGTTGGAAAGGATTTGCTGTTGCTCATCTATCCATGTACGTGAGTGAGAAAAGGAGAATCATCCTATTTTCCCACCAGTCAGTCCTGCCTAGATGTGCTCAGTCACAGGTTCAGTCTACTCAGCTCAGCTGTGTTTTAGGGGACTGTCCTCCAAGGTGGAGGAAATTGAAGTTAGCCTGTTGGCCCGAGCCTGGTTTGCACTTATTCTGGGGAAAACCTGAACTGTAGTCTTTCTTAATTTATACAAAACTGTTTCACCAGGTCTTTATATGAGGCTTCTGCTTTGGTGTCCTTGACTGATAGTAAGTCTGTGGTTCCTGGGTAGGACCAAAGACTCATGGGCAAGCCCAGGAGCCAGGAGACACGGTTATATTGAACTCACCTTGATATGTCAGACCAAAGGATGCTTGAGATGTAAATTCCTTTGCTCTTGTCCTGGAATGCAGCAAAGTGATGCTGGCCCCTCTGTCTTCCAGGGTTTGGCTCTTAGCATCCCCATCGCTTTATGCTTTGCCAAGAATATCTGTGCTGTCCAGTTCTACCACTAGCTTTGATCCCTTAAGTGTCCTGGCAGCCCTGGTGGAAGCTGCATTTGTCACATTCTCTTGGCCAGTCAGATTGGACTTGTGTCTACTGCCTGGGGAGACCCTGTCTTCCCAATGGGCTTCCCCAGTGCCGCCAATTTCCTAGTATTTCTTCCCCACCCAGTCAGGGTGAATGAGTCACCTGAGTCTCGTGAACCAGAAGACTATAGTGGTTATGACACATGTTGACTGGTCAGTGGGAGGTTATATAAAGTAAAGGAGACATCTAGGCAGACCACGGTGGGACAGTGACCATGGGTGAACAATCTACCTCCAGAATAAGACAATCAAGAAAAATCCTCAAACCAATGGAAAACTGCTATGGCTCTGAAAATCAAAGTACATAGTCCTCTGAACAATTGTGATTAGTGTTCTGAAAAATGTAATCAAGAGCATCAAAGGAAAAAACCATTGGCATTAGCAAGAGGCTTCAGGGGACGGATACAAAATAAATTTCAAAAAAATTTAGCATTTTTCTATGAGCAAGTTTTGAGTTGTAGTGTACAGAACAAAGAAAATCTCAATCATAATAGGACAGAATATTTTAAAAGCTCCTGACTCAGAATGATGATAAAAAATGCAGGACCTACATGAAGATGTTAAAACATGGAGGCACATCAAATAAGACTTGATTGTTTGGAAAAGTACCATGTTTCTGAATGGAGAAATTTAATTATGTAAATATGTTAGCTCTCCCCCAAATTGAGTACACATTTCTGTTATTTTAATCAAAATTTCTAAGGAATTGCTGTTTAGAACTTGACAAAAATTATTCTAAGTTTTACATAGTAGTGTATACCCATAAGAATAGTAAAAAAATAATGTTTTAAAAATAAAAGGAAGATGTATACCACAAAACATTATAAAGGGTTATAAAAATAATTTAGCACCACAAACAATTGAGTTTAGTGCTGATGAAATAAAATATAATTGGAACAGAAAGTGAACTAATACGATTGGAGTGTATGTAAATATTTATTATGTGATAATGGTGGATTTCAGGTTGGTGGGGGAAAGAATAGATTATTTAATTAATGCTGCTAGGAAAATTGGTTATTTAGGGGAAAAGTTTGATCATTAACTCAGCTCATATAAAATTAAGATTAGGGGAAGCCGGGATGGCTCAGTGGGTTAAGCGCTCACTTTGCAGTGCTGGGGACCGAGGATCGAATCCTGGCCCCGGCCCGTGTGGAACCATGTGCTGAACTGGGAGCTCCTCCAGTTCAGTTCTCTCTCTGTCTCTGTATCTATCTCTCTCTGTCAAAAAACAATTAAAAATAAATAAATAAATATTAAAGATTTATGGGAAGCCGGGATGGCTCAGTGGGTTAAGTGCTCACTTTGCAGCACCGGGGACCTAGGATCGAATCCTGGCCCCAGCCTGTGTGGACACATATGCTGAACTGGCAGCTCACCCAGTTCAGTTCTCTCTCTGTCTCTGTATCTCTCTCCTCTGTCAAAATAAATAAATAAATAAAAATATATTTAAAATTAAGATTAGAGGATGCCAGGATGGCTCAATGGGTGAGTGCTCGTCTTGCAGCCCTGGGGTCCGAGGATCAAATCCCCACCCCAGCCTGTGAGGACCCATATGCTGAACTAGGGTGTGGCCTCCAGTTCGGTTCTTGCCAGGGTGTGCCTCCCATGTGGGAGGCCTCCAGCCTGGTTCCTGTCCCATGTGACCCCCTGCCCACCTGTGTGGAATGAAACCATGTCGAAAACTGATGATGCACAACTATGGAGACTGCTCTGGTCCCTCCCACTTTGCGCTCTCTCTCTGTCAAAAACAATAAAAATAAATCTTAAAAAAAAAAAAGATTGTTTGTATGTTAAATGAAGAAATAAAACAGTGTATTTAAATTTTGTTTGATGTTTGAGTGAGAATGGTATTTCAATGGACAAAATCAATAAGAAATTATAATGAGTGATATATATCAATATTGTATTGGTATTATATATGTGAAGATGAATGTTAAAGATATCATCATGGCAATAGAATACCCCATTTTTCTATTCCCCATTTCAGCAAAGCTCTTCCAGGGAACTCTTACCCCCCATTGTCTCCCACTTTTCTTGGCTCAGTCTCTGCTGGAGTCCCTCCAGGTTACTGAAAGTCACCTGTTTCTGTCCCCACAAGTCCAGCAGAAATGGCCTAGTGAGCGTCTCCAGTAATCACCGTGTTGCTCGATACTGTGGTTCTCATGCACTCAGGCCCTCGGCAGCATTCAGTCCAGAAACTTGTTCATCACTTGGCTTCTAAATTACCAGCCTCTCTTAGTGGTCCTCCGGCATTGTTTTTTCTTATTTTCCTTTGCTGGTTTTGGGTCTTCTTACAGTGGAATTGACCCCTGGATATTCTCTCTTCTCTAGCTATGCATACTCTTCCAGTGACCTCATCTAGGTCTATGGCTTAAAGACCACCTACAGGCTGATGACTTGACTCTTAATGTTTTATCTCCAGCTCAGGCCTTTCTCAAGTTCTAGCTTGGTATATCCAGCGGCCAATATGGTATGTTCATTTGGTTGTCTGACTGGGTTCTCCAGTGGGCCACCACTGGAAATATCAATATGACTATCAAATAATATGAATGCGAATGAAATTCCATTTTCTTCTGTCACCAGAGTCTGCAAACCATGGCCTACAGGACAAATCTGGTTTGCAGCCTGTTCTTGTAAATAAAGTTTATTGAAACATAGCCACACCCATTTAATGACATATTGTCTATAGCTGCTTTTTTGCTCCTAGAGTGATAGAGTTGAGTACTTGCAGCAGTGCCAGTGTGATCTACAAAGCCGAAAATATGTTCTATCTGGTTCTTTACAGAAAATGTTTGCCAACTCCTGCTTTGTCACATGGGCAGCAGGAACTTGAATTGAAACAATGGCAGATCAACAGAAAGCATCTTACTCTCTTTGGTTGGGTGGTCCAACATATTGTCCCATTTGGGACACTTCTAAGAGTGAAAGGGATGCCTAAGGGATACAGGGAGGTATTGAAAGTACACCTACCTATAATGGATCTTTGGGAATTTGATTGGAAAGGGAGAAATGCAAGGTAGTTATAATTAGAGTAAGATTAGTTAATAAAATTTGGTAAGAATAATAGAAATTAGCACAAAGTCTCCTGGTAGCAGAGGGGAACATTCATTATGACTCCCAATATATCTTTTTTTAAAAAAGATTTTTATTAAAATATAGCTAACATACAATATTACATTAGTTTCAGGTGTACAAGGGCTGTTCGGAAAGTATTCAGCCATGTAATGTGAAAAATAGAGGCAGTTATGGCTGGATTTTTCCCCCAGATAGCCCTTGTACACAATAGTTGTTCAGCTTTTATATACCTAAAGCAGTGATCACCATGAAAAGTCCAGCAACCACCTGTACCCTGCTATCACAATATTATTTCGTATGTATTCTATGCTGCACATTGCATCCCCATGACTCATTTGTTTTATACTTGGAAATTTGAACCTCTGTTTCCCATTCACCTTTTTTTTTCCTTCCTTTAAAAAATTTTCAATTACAGTTGACATCCCATGTTTTAACTTTAGGTGTACAGCATAGTGGCTAGACATGGGTGGGGGGTGGGTGAATGAAAAAGGTGAAGCAATGAAGAAGTACAAATTGGTAGCTACGAAATAGTCATGGGGACGTGAAGGAAAGCATAGGGAATATAGTCAGTAACATAGTAATGACTGTGTATGGTGCCAGGTGGGGTGCCAGACTAGTCAGGAGGGTGCCTTCTTACACGATATGAATGTTTAATACATGTAGGTCAGGCTTGTCGAATCTATGGTCCAGGACAGCTTTGGATGTGGCCCAACACAAATTCTTAGAACACTGAGATTTTTTTGCAACTCTTTTATTTATTTTTTAGCTCATTAGCTATCATTAGTGTTAGTGTATTTTATGTGTGGCCCAAGACAATTCTTCTGCCAGTGTGGCCCAGGGAAGCCAAACGATTGAACACGGCTACTTTAGATACTTTCTGTGTAAAATAGTCAAACAGCAGTTCTCAGCCCCAGACAGAATGCTGTTTGTAATGCAACATAACGGAGGCAAAAGCTCAAGTACTTTTAAGCTGTGCAGGGGGCAGAATAGAAGATGCAAGACAAGAACAAAATGTTCAACTCTAATGAGTGGCTAAGAAGAACATTAGAAGACTAGTAACTGAGATGTTTGAAATCGCAGAGCCTGGCCGACAGGAAGGAACAGCTATAATTAAGGGCATATCTAAGAAGTGGCAGAAAACAGTGTTTTGCTAGTTTGACTTAGCAACAAGCCAGCTACCAGGGGCTCTAATGATGACCAAAGAGTGCAAGTGCTTGTGTGGAATGAGACTTAGTAAGCAGCTCATTTGTTCTCATCTGTGAGCTTTCCATGTGATGAAAGAAAGGGCATCGGGAGGTAGATTGGCCCCGGGATGCTTTGTGAGGACATCTGATCCTGGTATGATACCTATGCAGTATCTGATTTGATCGTTATAGAAACTGAACGAGAGAGAGACTATTATTATCATCACTCTTACTTTTAAGTGACAAAACTCAGGCATAGAATGGTCCTGTCATTTTCCCCAGAGTCACACTGTCTGTAAGGGGTGGAGCCAGAATTTGAATCCAAGTTGTCCAGACTTTTCACCATGACAGGAGGGTCTCTAGTTTCATTTCCTCTTTTCTAAGAAGACCAAAGACACAGGAGAAAAAAGGAAACAGAAAAATAAAAGGAGAAACAGGCTAGGTAGCCTTATAGGAACCTGTCACCCAATCCATATCCTTATTGTGACTCTCAGGGCTCCCAGAGGGTAGGAATGATTTAGCCACACAGGTGCTCAGATATACTAAGGGACATGCCAACAGCTCCCTAAAGAGGCAATTTCCCAGAGTCCTGAGCTTTTAGCCCCTTTGGTTAAACTAAAATTTATCCCTGTTGAGCTTGAGATTCAACAGATGTCTGAGGTCTTAACCCCAGCTTCACAGTAAGCAAGAGTGACGCCTCTTGCGCCCCCTAGAGGCAAAGAGGTGTGAGGCGGTTGCTGTGGTTACCTTGACTGGGAAGCAGGGAGAGGAGCCCCAGCACCAGACTTGGGAAACGTCTGGTGAGGATGTGGCCAGCCTCAGTCCCTCTCTGTGTGGCTTTGTGCTCTGAAAGTATTTATCCCAAGCAAGACATCTGCTTCTGTGATGCATTTAGCTGAGCTTTCCTTGGAGGGGGTGGTCACCACAAGGTGTTTCATTAGGTGTCTTAATAAGCCTTGTAACTGCAGCCTGGCCCGCCTCTCCCCTGTGGAGCTGCTTTCTGCATGAAGTAGGGAGGGTGGATGGTTCTGACATAATTTGCATTGGCAGCAGAAATACTATTTTTGC
This sequence comes from Craseonycteris thonglongyai, assembly GCA_004027555.1. Classification (NCBI taxonomy): domain Eukaryota; kingdom Metazoa; phylum Chordata; class Mammalia; order Chiroptera; family Craseonycteridae; genus Craseonycteris; species Craseonycteris thonglongyai. The sequence goes on along the minus strand of PVKE010000240.1, from coordinate 156,042 downwards.
ATTATAAAGAACAGTGGAGGACCTTATCTAAAGTGGGAGAAGGGAGCAGGAGGCAAGCAAGAGTGACATACCATTCTGGGTGACATATGGAGGTTGGTGTGGCTGGAGGTGATGGGAAGGTGTTAACTTCGGTGTTCAGCTCCCCCTGTAGACACCAAAGAGGTCTGTCTTTATGTAGAGACACACCTGGACGCAGCAGGCATAGCTGTCTGAGGGCAAGGATTGTGTGTGTTCTGTGGGGCACCCCTGGTTTAAACCCTGAGCTCTGGCCCAGCTGGAGGTTTGATTCTTCTGCCCAGTTCTTCCCCGCCCTTGTTTCTCAGAGGCTTGGGGGCTGCCCCTGATTTCACGAGGTGTTCTGGAATCAGCTAAGCTTGCCCTTCAGCATGAACTGCATGCTGGTCTTAGACCAGGCAGCAGAGTTCTGTTCATGTTTGTCTTAGACTCTTGCATCCAGCCCATAACTGGGAAGCATCTTGACATGCCCTTCACCCAGGCTTTGGTCCATCCTTGTGCAGCACATGGGTCGTGTGGCATGTAGAAGTGCACCTGCCCCCACACCCAGTGCAGAGGCTCCTGGTTCTTGACAAGGACAGTCTAGGATTACAGATTTCTTAAAGCCACCAAGCGGGCACTCAACAGGAACCCAGTCAGATTTTTCACAGGCCACATTGACACACACAGACACACTGACCCTTCAGTTTATGATAGAATGGGAAATAGACTTATATAAAACCACAAACCACCAGGCATGGGAAAGACCACCTTGGACAGCTAACTAGCACAAGCTCCCCACTTTACAGATGATGCAGCTAAGATCCAGAGGGAAGCTGAGTTGGCCAACAGAACACAACGAGTTAGTCCTTTGCACTTTCCCCAGACTGGACCTCTTTCTACTAAAGTGATCACAGGGATAAAACAAACCAGACAGAAACAACATGCGATTTGGAATAAAGGCACTTGTTTGACAGCTGCGTTGACCTTGTAGATATTCCCAGGCTCAGGCAGAGGAGGGGTGGGCTCCTTGTTGAGCAGTGTCTAAGCTTTGTCCTTAGGCAGCACCTTTCCTCACAGGGGCCGTTTTCACCTGGCATATTAACAGGGGATTGTAACTTTATGTGATGGTCCAAGGTCAAGTAAAGGACCTAGTCACAGAGGGCTGACATACTAGCGGAAAGTCCCGGGAGAATGTTCCTGGGCAGGGAGGCTGACTAGAGAGTCCCAGATGGGCAGGTGGGGACTTGTGGGACCCTCCAGAGTGACAACTTGTCAAATCCCAGTGCTCCTATCACCTAGCATGGGGTCTGACGCAAATCTGGGTTAACCCGATGAATGACTGAATGCATGACTGAACGCATGAATGCTAGAGCAGTATTAAGATGACCGTTGCTGCAGGTGCCCAAGAACAGTATATTTTGGTGAGCTGGGAGTGGACAGAGGGGTAGGAAGAAATGTGCTAGCAGCCCTACCATAGCCCGTTGTCAGATGAGGGAGGGTGGGCTCAGATGAATACCCTCTAGGAGTGCCAGCCAGGACATCTACCACTGCAGGAACAAGCTGGTGTTCTGACAAAGAATGTTCTGGACCACAAGGAAAAAGCAAAGCATTGGCATTTCTGAAATCATTGGTCCAGGGGGCATTCTGTGCACCCATAAGTCATCGTGTAGAAAGGGCCTCTTAATTCCAACAGTACAATGTGCTACCGGGTGGTGGGGGCCCTGCCACTGGGCTCACCTCTGAGGATGAGCTGATGCGAGTTCTCCGCTTCCTCTTCACGCTTTTCCATTTCACAGACTTCCGACCACGAACTGGTATTACTATTTTCATCAAAGATTTTAAAAAGTCCTCTTACTGTTAGTACTAGTGTTTCCACTGTTATTCTTGCTACATAACTACCAAAGCTACTTCCTATGAGTGTTTCTTATGAGAGTGAAGTGAAATAATGTAAAGTGCCTAGCACGGTGCCTGGGACATAGTTGGCCCTCAGAGAAAGGCCTTCTCCTATCTTAGGCTCATCTGGGTACGTGTTGTTCCCAACATATATATTCAACTTGACTGTTTTGTTTTGAAATTCAATGTTGTTCCTCGTTATCTTCTATCGTTCTGACAAATTTTATGCTGGTTATTGATCTTGCCGTTTTCTTGGCTGCATTTCTGAGATTTCTCACACACACATACACTCACACACATTATTTGTAGCTTACCAGTTATAGAATTTTCTTCCTGAGGAAGGAGAGGTACTCTCTGAGGTCACCCTAATGTGATGATATGCTGCCAAGTCTTCACCCATCACTTCAAGCTGATGAGAACGTGCCGGGCAGAATTAAGCTCACAGATGGCCCTTGTCCAAGTCAGGATCCCTGCGTGCTCCCTCCCCTCCTGAGACCAAAAGCTGCCCCGGCCTGCCCCTGTCTGTCCATCGTGGAGAGAGGTCTGCCCCCAGTCCGTTCCCTCTCCTCCGCAAGTACCCATTACACCTGCCACATCCTTTCTATTTCTCATCTTTGGATTCAGGCCACCAGAGGTTGTCACCCTTGCCAGCTTTCTTTGGAGAAATGACAACTTGAGATGCTACCATCTGCCACATTTACCTAAATTACCTGCAGTTCTGGAGTTTCTGCTTCTGAAAAGAAGTAATTTCTTGGGTTGATTTCTGACAGGTCCCTGGTTGTGGCAGGTGCTCCAGCAGAGGCCATGAGGGGCAGCGGCCAGTCTGTGGGGGTGTGAGTCCCCAAGTCCCCGAGTCCCCGGGGTTGCTGCAGAGCCAGACTGATCTTGTGACTCGTCAGCACACAAAGGCAGCATGTCAGGCACGATGTGCAGTCCGTAATTGCTTATTTACCTCCTGCCTGCGACTGTCTATTGGAAGCTATCAATAGCTGCTGTTTATTTTCCAAATCTCCTTAGGGAACCAGAGTTTATCTGACATGGGAAGAATCCTTTAATCTTGGAGTTTTTAAGCCAGAAGCTCCTTTGGAGGGAATGTAACCCACATGCTTAGCAGGTGGAAAATTTGAGACCTAGGAAGTGAATTCACTTGTCCACGGTCACAGTAGGTCGGGCTAGATGGGGCTTTCCTAACTCTGGCCTCATCTGCTCAGCTCTCTCACAGGGGTGACTCACGCTGTGCAGGCACTGGGCTCTTTTCCCATTTGTTTATCTTCTGGAGTTTGGGGAATGTTCTCAGTGCAGACTCCATGGAAGCCACTTCCACCATGAGGAGGGAAACCTGTGACTCGGTGGTGTGTGGCTGCTGCCTTTCGTGAGACCAGGAGGCTGTTGGAGACTACGGGACTTTTTTGATTCTGAGGATCTTTCTAAGAGTGGGCCTTGATGTATCAGTGATTAGTGCCATATCTTAGGAGATCTAGAACTGAGCTAATTTAACGCGATTGCTGTGATGATTAGAATGAACAGGGCTTCTATACATGCTGAGACCTTGGCTTGGGGCTGATGATGAAGTGGGGCGTGGGGCGATGTGGGGGCACAGAGCCACTTAGCATGCGGAAGTCATGCTTTTAGGTCAGAGTGAAGTGTTTTAAGGAGGGTGGCAAGTTTTGGTTTAAGCTGGATTAAACTGTTTTCTTTCCCAGATTCACAAGCATCCAATTCCTCTGAAGTAGCCATTCTGTAAGGTAGCTGTACCTCTGTTCTCTCTCATAACATTCAGCACAAGCTCAGCAACTAGGTTGAGGTCCAGTTCTGTTACACATAGTCCAGAAATCCAAAAAAACTGTGAAAATGGAAAGTTGTTTTTTTTTTTTAATTTACCCCTAAATTCATTTGGCTGCCTAATCTGACCCAAACTGATGTGAAGCTATTTATAGTCTTTATTTATCTTACCTTGTAAGTGAATTTTAATATGATTCCTTGTGAAAATATTCATGTTTGGGCACATTATTGCCCCAGGCCCCGTTGGGACCGTTATGTGTGCCTACATTATCGTTCTAAAAATTGGAACCATTCTGAATTCGGAAGTGGCTCTCATCCTGATGGTATGCGTCAGGAATGAGGGCATAGACGACAATCTGCATTCTAAAGTTGGGCAGACAGAGCCTCAGAGAAGTTAAGTGATTTGCCCAAGAACACGCGGCTCACGAATGGCGCAGCTAGGTCCCTACAGCACAGCTTGGGAAGGGGCCATTGACTCATTAGCGGGCGAGGCGGCTCCTCTGAGCCACGATGCTCCCCGACAGCATCCAGTGCCTGGCGGGCAGATGGTGTGGTGCCCGCTAGCCTGGACTTTGCTGGGATGGGTGGAGTAGACCTGTCTGGAGAGCGCTTGGCAGCTCAGCGGGCTGTCAGCAGCCTCGCCAAGCAGCCTAGGGTTCAGGGGCCCAGAAGCCAAGGTCAGATGGACCCTGGGAAAAAGGCTGTGATGAAGTCACACAGATGCCTCTGTGGCCATTAAGGAGAAAGTCAGAAGCTCTGTGGACAGGAAGGTCACTGGGGACTCCCCCCCCGCCCCCCCGAATATGTGAAGTACCGGGACTCTGAGTAGCAAACCCTGCTATGAGCAGGGAGTTCAGGCAATGGACAGGCAGCGGCCTCAGGTCTGCACTGAGTGGCTGGTGAGGGCTGGATATATATCCGTTGTTATGGGTTGAACTGTGTCCCCCACCTCCTATAAGAAGAAATATGTTAAAGTTCTGGCCCCCCCAGCAATCAGAATGTGACCTTATTTGGAAGAAGGGTCAGCGCAGATGTAATTAGTTGAGTCATACTTATGTAGGTGAGCTTTGATATGACTGGTGTCCTGATTAGAAGGTGACCATGAGAGGACACAGACACACAAGGAGAACACCATGTGACCATGTAGGTAGAGAGTAGAGTTATGTGGCTGGAAACCGAGGACCACCAAGGGCTGCCGGCATATCACGGGGAGCTGGGAAGAGGCAGGAAGGGTCCTCCTGTTCAGGTCTCACAGGGAGCCTGGTCCTGCCCACGCCTGGGTTTCAACTTCTACTCCCCAGAACTGTGAGACGATCCATTTTCCGGTCACCCAGTTTGTGGTCCTTTGTGATGGCAGCCCTAGCAAAGCAATAAACCCATGCCCGCACTAGGCATTGATTCTCAGCTTTGGCTGATATTGGGACCTCCCGGGGCTCTTCTGAAAAACCACAATGCCCAGGTGGCACCCCAGTCCATTTTCATTAGACTCTGTGGGCATGGGAGCCAGGCATCTGGGTTCGTAGAGTTGGCCAGGTGATTTGCACATGTGCCCATGTTTGAGGACCACAGCCTGGAGTGCCTGCTCCTCCAGGATCCTGTCCAGTGCCCTGTAGGAGCTGAGCACAGGGGAGTCTGAATTTGGCTTCCATCTGTCCCTCAGGAGCGTGTCACACCTATCACAGGACCCTGCCCTTTCCTTTTCACTCCTAGCTTCCAGCCAGCAGGGGTCAGGGAAACAGCTACTTCCCATCGTATGGAGCACGTTTAGAGCCGTTCCTGGCGCGCAGCAAGTGCTTCCTGCGAGTTTGCTGGGATGATTTCTCCCGGCTCCTCTACAAACCCCCTTCGTACTCCTCACTTCCTAGAAGTGACTGCAGCGTGGTAAGATTTTGTTGTTCTGGTGTTTCTCGTTATGTTTCACTTTCTTTTCATGAAAGCTTTCTTCTTTTTTGGCAATTTGCCTGAGAGCTAGGTCGTGTGAAGGGCACTTTTATTATTTTAGAGAATGAACACAGAGTGTGGTTGAGCTTCAGAGTGCAACATTGAGTTGGCTTTGCACTTGCACTCCAAGGTTAAAGATAACCAGGGACTAGAATCCTCCCTGAGATGGGCTGGGCTAATGAGGATCAGGTAGGCCATGTGGAATGCAAGCCCCCAACAGACAAGCAGGAGGCACCCCAAAGCATCTACAGGTGCCTCCCACGTTCTAGGCCTGCTGGTTATAGGGAGGACCCGAGCTTAGGCCTGGCCTCAGGGACGCTCACAGTACCTGGTTGGGGCGGGGAGACAGACATTGAAATTAGCCAGTGCTGTGCCATGTGACACAGGCCAGAGGTGTGGGAGCCACACGTGCCATCAGTCCAGCCCAAAGAATGTGGCAACTTTACACCCCAAAGCAGGGGCTCCCTAAAGGTGCCTAGAAGGTGAGGGGAGATGAATGCTGGGTAGGCAGCTGACACTGGGCACTGCATTGGGCACTGGTCACAGCCACTGGCCCATTGGTTCGAGCCCAGCTCTTCCCATGATAGTGACAGGGCCGTGGAGCTTCAAGGTCGTAGTGCATCCCCTTCGATTCAGACGCAGATACAAGCAAGGGCTCCCCCTCTGGTCCTCTGCTCTTCATGTGTCACTGGTTCAGGGAAGACAGCTCCAATTTTGTCCCTAGCTTCACAGATCCCAGTCCCTGCCCAGCTAGTACTGTCTGAGCTCCTGATGAAAAGAACGCAGGGCAAGGGGCAAGGACTCCTAATATGGTGTGCCCTTAGGCTACACATTGGGTTTTGACTTGTGGTCTCATTTCATCTGACAGTTTAAATGAGAGCCTGCTACTCCCAAGTTGCCGTCCGATCAGAAGATGCATTCAGCTGTCCTTCCCACTCCCCTGGGAGGACAGATGTACCATCCATCCAGGTAACAGATGAGACCAAGAGTCACCCCTGAGGCCTCCCTTCCTTCAGTTTCCAGTCCTGTCCAACTTTCCTGCTAAATAATCCTTTAGATCTGTTCTCTTCTCTCCTTTGCCACCAGCCTGTCATCGTTTCTCTTTTGGACCTTTTAACTCTATTCTACTCATAACAACTGGAAAGAACTTAAAAACTAACTCTGATCACACCACTTCTGTGCCAGACAGCCTTCATGGCTTTTCATTGTTTTAGAATAAATTCCAGATTTCTCAACATTCATCAGAATGTTGAGTCACCTGGATTCTGCCCCCATTCCTCCTCACTTGGATATACTCACCCTCCAGCTTCAGTGACTTCTTTCAGTGCCTTGAATGTGCGGTGTGTTCTGCTCTGCCCCAGGACCTTTGCACATGCTGTTTCCTCAACTGGGGACACTCTTTCTCCTCCTTCTGCCAGGAACTCTCCTATTTCTGTCTCATTCAAATGATCTTATACTACTCTCCCTTTGTGGCATATACCTCAATTTGCAAATGTGTATTTATTGGGATGGTTATTAATAAAGGTTTATCTCCTGTCCCCTCCACTCTGCCAAACCATTTTTTCTGACTTTCAGATTCCAGTGCCTGACTCAGTGCCTGGCACATAGTAGGAACTGAATAAATATCTGTTGAATGGATTAATGACAGGTGAATGACTGTGTAAAAAACTGAGACTCAGTGATACTGAGTAACTTGCCCAAACTCATACAGCTGGCATGTGACAAAGCTGGATCTAAAATCCAGCCCTTCTGAGCCTTATGTCTGTTCTGTTACCCCACCTGATGGTAGCTTCTGAGGGTCTTCTGTCTCAGGCACTAGCCGGGACAGAAGAGATTTGATGTCACCTGCAAAGCCTGGGGGCTGTCCCAGTCACAATCACTCTTGTATGAATGGTGACCTAGAGGCTTCTCCATGGAACATCCTAATTCTGCTTTATCCTAACCTTTTAGCTGTTAGCGATTGTCTTAGAGGATTTGCTGATTTATCGACAAGAATGTCACTGTAAAGAGAGAATCGCATTACTCTAACACCTTTAGAAAGTGATTTTTAAACGACAGGATACTTGGGCCATTCAGGAAGAAAAGGTAAGGAAAAGACCTCCAGCAAGGGCAGTTACTCCCCTGTGCTCTGGGGTGAGGGGTTGGTCTTCTTGAGGCAACATCCTAGAAAGTCAAGAGACGTGACAGGGAGTCACCAGTTAGGGAGCAAAGGTGCCGCCTCACAGTGTGTCCTGACACCTAATGGGCATTAATTGAATTCCTGTTTGTGGCCAGACACAGCGGTAGGCTCTGAGGGTCCAGTGGTGGATGACTTTACTGACCCCGAATAAAACATGAAAATGGAGTTGGTGGTAATGCTAGGAGGGAGAGCAATCGCTTGTGGTGAGCGTGAGCTGTCTGACTACAATCAGCCGAGCCGTGGGATTTGTCTGTCCCTGACCCTGGCTGGCAGACACCATGGAGAAGGGAGTGAGAGCTTGAGAACAGTGGGTGACAGCAGGTGTGACAATAGGATGGCAAACCTTTGAGGTGTGGCTGAGGGCGGTGGGACCCGGACACTTGCTTCCCCAGCTGAAGAAAGAATGCGCATCTAAGAGCCAGGTGGGGCGGTGGAGGGGGCTGTCAGGGAGAGAGGCTGTGGGCAGCTCCAGGCAGCAGGCTGATGGGCACACTTGCAGTGGGTCCAGGGTCCTCTGGATGCGCCTCTGTGGGTTCCACTCTATGGTGGCACAAGGAATGACAGGGAGCTGAATCCTGGCGCTTCCCCAGCCCCTGTGTGACCATGGGGATGCTCGTGTCCTTGCTTTGGGCCATGGTCTCCCTGTCTGTACTGTGGGCGGGTGGTGACAGTGGACTGGTGAACCTTCACACTCAAGATACGCATGTCTTTGAGGAAACTCTGAGGCACTGTAGGTCAGTGTGACTTCAGACTGCCTGGGTTCAAGTTCCAACTCTAGTACTTCTTTGCTGAATGACATGGGACAAGTGACTTAGTCTTTCTGTGCCTCAGCTTCTTTGTTTTTAGTACGGAGAGGGAAGGCTTCTTAACACTTAGCGTGCGAAGATCAGACGAAAATGAGCATAAAATGCCTGGCACAGTGCCACAGACATAGCAAGTGCTAAATAAACATTAGCTATTGTTGGATAATTCGTTGCTAGTCATTTCACATATAAAGTGAACCTTTTAAAATGACATTTAAAAATGAAGCTGACAGTAAAATTGTCTTAGTTTTATAGATGAGAAATCTGCCAACAGGTACCTCAATTAGTGCCAGGAAGTAAGTGGCTGATGAGGGATTCAAACCTGGGGTGTTTTGTTCCACAGTCCGCTCATCACCGCCTGCGTTGCTGGTCTTCCTGGCTACTTGGGGCCTCAGAACACCAGGTGTTGTCCTAGCCCAGGTCTTACAGTTCAGGGACTTGAGTGTCTCTGAAGACTTTGTCCTTCTTTTCAGGTTTAAATGTCCTGAGTAGCTCCACTCTCCAAGCTCACAAAGGATTGAGAGGGTCACACTCTGATCTGGGAGGGCTTTGCAGGAAATAGGAGTGTCCAGGGGTTGCTGTTTAGTTAACAGCAGCAAACCAGGCAAAGACACTGAAGTGTCAGGGGCCATTTATAACTGATTTGGGGAGCTGTCTCCTGGGAGGTAGGTGGGCATTTGAAAGGAGGTATAAAGCTTCCAGGAACACGTGGCAGTGGATGGAGCGTGCAGTGTGGGAGCATGCCTGGCCCTGCATTGATGGCTGCGTTCCTTGCCTCTAGTCTGAGCAATGGGAGGCTGGGGTGACTTGTTCCTGGCAGGTCCCTTGATTTTCGCTTCTTAGAGTCAACTTCTAGAGCTAGTGAAAGCTGGCTGACCCCAAGCCTTCCTTGTACAAAACAGATGGGAGAACTAGCCCAGGGGGCCCTGTGGAGAGGTTCATGCTGTCTCAACCCTGCTGTGTGCCAGGCACCATGGTAGGCACTTCCCAACGTGCTATCTGAGAAGCTTTAACTCTGCACCCTGATACCCCCACTTTCTAAAATGCAGAATTCCTTCTAAATAAGACCTAGATTTTCATTAGGTTTTGCCTAATTAAGGGAGAAGTATTTTCTGCTCTGGAGCCCACTTTCTTCCATTCTTTCTCTGTCTCCCTGCCTCTGTTTATCACTGTCTCTCCCTCACCTCTCTCTGTGTCCCCTTCTGATTATTGAGATAGAAAGCTTGGGAAATCAAGGAAATCATGAGGAGGAAAGTGAGAATTACCTATGAACCCAATAATCAGAGATAGATATTCATTAATATTTTGGTATCATATCTTTTAGTTATCTGTTCTCTTATTATTATTTTTTTAAATGAAAAGCGATGTTCCTGTTTAGAACAGGTTTAAAAATAATATATTCTACAAAGCTTACAGTGAAAAGCAGCAGTCCCCTCCCTTGTGATTCTTAGTCCCTAAGGCAACCAGTGTCACCTCTTTTAGTTGTTGTTCTCTCCTGTGTGCTTAACACTGCATTTCCAAGTAACATAAAAATCCTGTTCTTTCTTGTTTATTCCATTTGCATATTATCTATCTGTGTGTCTGGAGGCTTTCTTAAATGTCCTCTCCACCACACACATTCACCATCCCAGCATGCTTTCCTCTCCATCTTCCCAATATGGTCCATCATCATATGGAGGAAACTGAGTTTTCAGGGTTGGCTTTATTTTAACTTTATTGATATTGTTTACACGTAGTATATTGTGATTACAGTCTTTTTCTAATTTCTTCTGTTAGAATTTGCAATTGATTAATTAACTTTTTTTTTTTTTTTAACTGACCACTAAGTTTTTCTAACTTTTCACAGAAGTCAATCTCATCTTGTTATGTTGAAACTCATCAGCTTATCTACAGGTTTCATTCTTGTGCCCCCTTGTTCTCATACATTTGGCGCCCTATTAACTTCATACTTATATCTGGCCTTCTAGAAACTAGGCACAGTGATTGTCCTGGGATTGCCTGCTATCTCTCTCCTTTTCCCAGGTCCCAAGAGTCCTCCTTTTTGTGATTTATTTCCTTATTCAATTTGAGAACATGTGTAGGAGCTTCCTGAGAAAGGTTTCATGGAAAGAAAAAATTTAAAAAATATCTTGCATGACTGACAATCATTTTATTCTATCTTCATATTTGATTGATAGTTTGGCTGGGTATAGAATTCTAGTAGGATATAATTTTTCCTGAGAATTAGTTGTTCCTTATTGACATGAAGTAAAATCTACTATTTTTTTGAAATATAATTTTATGGGTTTTGACAAATGCATAGACTCATGTATCTAGCACCCTAGAACACACAGAATAGACCCATTCCTCCCCAAAACTTATATCGACCCTTTGTAGTCAATCCATTCTTTTCCTGCTCCCTGCCCCTGGCAACTACCAGTATATTTTCTGTCCTCATGATTGTGCCTTGTTCAGAATGTTATAAAATATAAGTGGAATCATATAGTATATTGTTTTCATCTGACTTCTTTCATTTAACATAATGCACTTGAGAGTCATCCATATTTTGGTGTGTATCACTAGTTCATTCTTTTATTGCTAAATAGTATTCCATGTAGATTTATGACAGTTGTATATCTGTTCACCACTTGAATGAAATTTGTGCTGTTTCTAATGTTTGGTGATCATGAATAAAACTACTACCTGGACAATTTCCTCAACTTCATTTTCTAAGCCATCTTTTGTAGTTTCTATTTCAGCTTTCATATTTTTAACATCTGAGAGTTCTCTTTCAGTTGTCTGGATGCTCCTTTTTTTTTTTTTTATGGCATTCTATTCTTGGATGAAATATCTTCTCTGTAAGATTCTTAATATGTTATTTGCACTGTCTTTTGGTTTTTGTCTACCCTTTTTTCCTCCTGTTTTTGTCTTTTTTCTTCATGTTAGAAGTTTCCTCAAGTGTTGGCTATCATTGGCTATCTGCATATTTAAGAGAGGAGGATTGAAGTGTGTGTATTAGGTAGGAGGGAGCTTGTTCACCCATGCTAACTATACAGAGAAATGGCAGTAAACTGGCTTTTTCACTGGTGACAATTGGAATGTTGATTTTTTTCTTCATTTGGTCTGTTACCCCAAAGATAACCGTCTGTTCTTCTGAAAGGATAGATAATGCATATAAAGCTGACTCCTAGTGTTCTCAGAGCCATATGGGGGATGCTTTCTCAACTCAGTGTGCTGGTTTTTTTGGATACCTCTGGTTTTGCATGGCATATTACAGTGAAATCCTACAAGCCATAGCCTTTCTGCTTGATCAGTTACCATTTGTTCAATCATTTGTCTTCTTCTACAGTGTTGTTGACATCTCTCAATTGCTTTTATTTCCTTTTCCATTCTTTTGGCACTTGTGGGTTTATGTCTGTTTAATTCCTACAGTGTCATTTTAGTGAGAATTGGGTAGGTAAGAGAGGTTAATGCATACATTTAATTTATTATGTTTAACACAGGTTCTTCTCAAGTCTTTTTTTCTATAAAGATTACTACACACACACACAAACATACACATAAAAGCACACATATTTGCTAAATATATAAATTTTATTTTATAAAATTTGGAAATAAGCTATGAGTCCTGTTAGTTTTTTTTCTCATTTAAAATGATATTATTGGCATTTTTCTGTTGAATATTTTTTAATGAGTAAACTTTTATAGCAACTAAATTATATCATATTGCTATATTATTATTTATTTAATCCTGCCCTTATTATTGGGCTTGAAGTTAATTTCAATTGTTCACTATTATAAATAGTATTCTTGTGACATTTTCATATAAATCTTAGTTAGAATTTCTAATTATTTCTTCTAGTTTGGAATTGTCCATTTGATGATGTGGACATTTGAATGTGATATGTTATTAATATTGTGACACATGACACATAATATGATCAAGTGATACATATTGTGAAATTGCCATTCTGAAGATCTTTGTACCAATTTTAATCCAAGCATCAAGTGATTATTCACTAACGTTTTACTACTATTAGAATTGTCACTCTTTTTAAATCTATTATTTTGATAAGAGGAAATGACCCTGCACATATAGATTAGGATTTTCTTTATTACCTCTGCATCTGAGCATATTTTATATGTTTTGTTCTTTGTGAATTACATGTTCATGAACAATTTTATATTCTTTTCATAGGGATATTTTATGGAATAAGTTTACCTGATACTTATATTAAAATGTTCTTATTTGCTTTCAGAATTTTTGATGTCACTTAAGAATAGGTTTACTTTTTATTTGTCAATTACATGAGTAGAAAACTTGAATCTTCTTTTGCTTTGGTGTTTCAAGTTACTGTCTCATTCCCCAAAAGCAATAAATATTCTTGTATATCTTTTCTAGATCTTTAATGATTTGGTTTTTCATTTTTTATATTCAACTCTTTATTCTTTATATTTATGTATTAATTAACTACTTAATTAATTAGTTTTTGGTTCATTGTATGGATAGAAATTTAAGCTTGTTGCTTTCCATATAGTTATCCAGTGTCTCAGGACCATGAATATTTAGTTTAAACTTTCTCCACTGATTTGAAGTAGGAGCTTTCTCATTGAACACATTCTCTTAAAGACTGTGTTGTTGGTGTCATTAGTTTATCTGTTTTTATGTCAGTACAATACTCTTAATTATTGTAGCTTTGTCAGGTGTTTAGTACTTAATAGGACATCCCCTTTTCTTTACACTTTACCAGAAGAAATGTGTGGCTCTGTGTATTTCCTTTTAGATGATCTTTAGAAATACTTGATCAAATTAAAAAAAAAAAAAAAGAACTGTTGGCTTTTATTAGAATTGCAAATATGGTATAAATGATTTTTTGTGAGAATTTTCATTTTGATTTTATTGAGCTTCCAGATTGGGAATTATTACATGTATCATCACGTTTTCATAATTCTTTTATATCCCCAGTATAGTTTTATGGGTTTCTTCATCTGGCTTTCACACATTTCTATTTAAGTTGATTCCTAGGTATTTGCTACTATTGTGATTTAATTTATTTCCTGTTGGAGATTCCAAGTGGTCTTGGCTGCTATATAAGAAAGTGGTTGTGGTTTATCTAGTTTCTAACCACTCACCTTACTGACTTCTTACTGAGGCCTGCCGATTTTGAGTTGATGCTTTGGGTTTTCTAGGTGTTCAATCATCTATTCAGGCAAATACTGGTAATTTTGTCTCTTACTTTTTATCACATATTCTTTTCTTCTTCCTTTGCTTCTCCTTCCCTTGCATTCTTTTAAATTTCATTTCTTAGAACTTGCAAATCAGTGTTGAATAAAATTGCTATAACCTTGTTTTATCCCTGGATTTAATGGAAAAACTTTAGTGTTTGACTCTTACATGTAATGTTGTTGTCTTTTAGTTTCAGACAGGCACTCTGTTATTCTAAGGAAGTATTCTTCCATGCCTTGAATACTGACTTTTTAAAAGCCAAATACATTGAAAAGGTTTTACCCAAAGCCTCTTTAGCAACAATAGATTAAAGATTGTTTTTCTCAAGTTCAGCCTGTTAAAATGATAACATAAATGCATTTTATATTTTCAAACAATCGTTGCATTTTTGAAATAAGCATATTATCTCTGAATATGCATATATTTCTTTTTCATATAGTGATTAAATATGATTAATTCAGGGAGTGATTTTTTTTGGATTCATATTTATAGGTGAGGTTATTCTATGGTTTTATAAAGTTAATTTTAAAAGATTTGTTAAATCAAAAAATAAACATGGTTTAGCTATCAAGTAGCGTGGAAGGGCTCATATTGAAAAGCTACCATATGCTGTTTGGCTCCTCTACCTCCCAGATTCCACTCTCACAGGCATTCCACTTCTATTTTTATTTCTTCTAGTAGTTATGTCTACATGTGTAAAGACTGCTTAAAGAACTTCAAAAAAAGATTTTATTGTTTGAGAGGAGACAGAGACAGAGAGACATAGAGAGAAGTGGGGAGGGCTCAGAGCAATCTGCATAGTTGTATATGATTAGTTGTGACATGGTTCCATTCCACACAGGTGGGTGTGGCGCTGTGTGGGGTGTGAGCTGAACCAGAGGCCTCCTGCATTAGAGGTGAGAAACTTTACCACCTTGCCATCCCAACAGTTACCAGCTATGCCACCATCCAGCATATGGGCTTTGCACGGGCAAGGGTGGAGACTCGATCCCTGGACCTCACAGTTGCAAGGCAAGCACTCAACCTGCTGAGCTATCCTGGCTTCCTTAAAGTGCTTTTCTTGACTTACTAATTTAAGGTATTATCTCCTGGCTTTCTGTTAAGAAAAGTAAGGACTTGCCCTTTTAAATTACCCTCTACCTACCATTATAGATTTTACTTTTTATGCCTCCTACCGGTAATCTTTGCCAGTTCAGAGAACATGTTTAAACGTCCGCTTCTTGTTGTAGGCTCCATCAGTAGTGGCTCCTGAGTCAGATGAGGCGGCCATCGGTGCTCTCCCCATTTCCCTTCTCAGCTTTCTCTTTTCTGTCACACAGCCTTGTCTTTTCTTTCTTGCGGCCAAGGTTGGTAATTTTTACCCTATCCCTTTGCCTTTCATAATTGATCAGTTGCATGCTTGTAAAAGTTAAAAACCCATAAATAGCACTTCTATTATTATGACCACAGACGTTGTTTCATTGCAAAGCCAAACAGAGTGCTAGGATCATATTGTGTTGGACTCAGGCCCATCTTCTGTACCTCTCAAAGGAGAATGCTCCTAGCTTCCAAGTTGAATCGATTCTCTCTTTTGTTTACATTCCACTATTGACTTTTATCATCCTATCTAAACTAGTAACTCTTCCTCTTCTATGAGAGACCTCACTCACTTCCACAGCCACCTGTCCTGTTCAAATTGTCACTGGATACTTCCCATGACCATCATTTGTGGTGGCCTTACATAGTTAGTATCATTGGTTTTAGCCCAACTAGGATGTTATCTTTACCAGCCGCAAGCCTGGAAGTTTATTCGCTTCCAAACACATTTTATGAGGTTTATATAAACCTGGTCTTAAAATGAAATAGAAGAGAACCCCAAAATTATATACATATTTTTAATCCAAGCAAGACTATATTCTCATAACTCCCTAAGAAAGAACATGTAGGAAGTGAAACTTTTGAGACCCTGTATGACTCAAATATCTGGGCCAGATTTCATTGATAGTTTTGCTGGATATACAATTTTTAGATGAAAACCATTTTTCCTTCAAAATTTGAAGTTATTTTAACAGTTCTTTCTAGGATCCAAAGTGGTTGATAAGAAATCCTGTTAACTGAGGTCCCTTTCTTGTCCTTGTTGCTTTTAAGTGTAAACATTTTTTTAAAATTCACATATTGTTTCAAAGAGGCCATAGGTCAGTTTGGCCTCTTTGCAATGGTCAGGTTGCTATTTTGGACTGGAAATATTAATTGAATTTTGTGCTCTCTTTCATTTGGTCTTAATATAATATCAGGCATATACAAGCCTCCTAGTATGTGTTAGCAGGCAACTTCTAGGTTTGGTTCTATCAGAAAAATTATTTCTTCTTAAGCTGAAGCAAATGGTACAAACTTAATTTGCTATGTGGTTCTCTCTGTCATATACCAAAGTCTCTGTTTTCTGTCATGGTTTGGCCTTTGCTTCCTCCATGGGTGTTGGCAATCCTGTTAGTATGCGGTTAAAAACTTATCTCTGTACTCAGTCATCTGACAAACCCTAAACCAAGCGTGTCCAACCTGTGGCCCATGGGTCGCATGTGGCCCAGGACAGCTTTGAATGTGGCCCAACACAAATTTGCAAACTTTCTTAAAACATTATGGGATTTTTTTTTAATTTTTTCTTTTTTTTAAACTCATCAGCTATCATTAGTGTTAGTGTACTTTATGTGTGGCCCAAGACGATTCTTTTTCTTCCAATGTGGCCTGGGGAAGCCAAAAGGTTGGATACCCCTGCCATACATGAGTCCTAGGATTTCTTTAGGTGCTAACATTTTATAATCCTGTGAATTAGATAGCTAAACTCATTTCCATAGAGTAATAATAGCTCATTCATTCACAAATACATTTATTGAAAACTTACTCTTCATATAAAATTTGAGAGCTTACAAGGCAATTTACATATATTATCTAATTTAGTACTAAAAACATCTATGAATTTAGTATGATAATTATTTTAACATACATATAGAAAACATGACTCAGATGTTCAGGTTAAATTCAGTGACAGAAATTGTTTTACAGAATTCCTCTTGCCCAATACTTACTGAAATGAGCAAACAAAAATACAACAAAAAGAAGTAAATAAAATTCACCACAACATCAATACAAGGTAAAGGGAATAATCAAGTGCAATACATTTTAAGAGCTGGTAAATAAGGAAAGAAACAGAAAATGCTGTTGTGATGTAGAGATATCTAACTCTTTCCTCACCCACCAGAAAGCATACCCCGAGATTTTTTACTGATATCCAAACAAAAGGCAAGAAACAATTAAAAGGTAAGAAACAGTTCAAGGATGAGGTGATAAATTAACAAATGAGATGAATAAAGGAAACAAGTTGAAGAAAACAAATGGAAAGGGTAAAGTTATCCTTTTCTTGTGAGACTAAAGAGTAAGAAAAATGGCCTGGGATTGTGGGGAAGTAGAGATAAGTGAAAGGAAGAAGGGTTATGGAGGCTTTTAACTTTAATGGTAGCAAAAGCTTCAGGACTGCACGCTGGATTGGAGACAGTATATGAAAGTAGAGAATATCTCCTCAGCAGGCAGAGGAAATGCCTGCTAATAGTTGGAGTGCATCTGGTTACAGGACATTTCTCAAAAATCTAAGAAGAAGGAAGAGATCTCTAGTACTCTAACCATGATTGAATGTCACCTTAGCTGAGCTCCCTCCTTCCTGTCCCTGCTCTGGTAGGTTACAGAAATCTAACAGAACAAAGAACACTCAATCTTCAAACTTCAGCTTCGAGGGGAAAAAAAACTGTTCCCTGCTATGAGGGGAAGGGGGTCAGGTGTCACCTATGCTATATATCACAGCAAATAGAATGTCAAGACGAAGCCACCCAAGCAGAGCAAGCAGGAGAGAAATGGCATGGCAACATCAAAGCATACAAAAAAGAAAGAAAGAGCGAGGGAGGGAGGGAGGGAGGAAGGAAGGAAAGGAAGGAAGAAAGAAAGAAAAGGAAGGAAGAGAGAGAGAGAGAGAGAGAGAGAGAGAGAGAGAGAGAGAGAGAGAGAGAGAGAGAGAGAGAGAGAGAGAGAGAGAGAGAGAGAGAGAGAGAGAAAGAGAGAGAGAGAGAAAGAGAAAGAAAGAAAGAAGGAAGCAGGCAAATAAGTAGGTACCGGTAGTTATAGCCTGCGAGAACAGTGCTTCCAACCTAGAAAGAAGTATTAATTAAGGAGAAGAGCTAAACTGTTCACAGTTGCTTTACTCTATAGGACAACTTGATATGAATATAAAGTCAATAAGGTAAGAAACAGTTCAACGATGAGGTGATACATTAACAAAATGAGATGAATAGGGACTAAAGGAAACAAGTTGAGGCCCAAAATAGCATTCATGGGATGAAAGAGCCCATAGGATACACCACAAACAAGCAAACAAACAGAAAAGCCTGCAGTTAAATTAGGAACAACAAGCATGAAACAAGAGCAAAATAGAACATATATACTGATGGGG
This sequence comes from Craseonycteris thonglongyai, assembly GCA_004027555.1. Taxonomy (NCBI): domain Eukaryota; kingdom Metazoa; phylum Chordata; class Mammalia; order Chiroptera; family Craseonycteridae; genus Craseonycteris; species Craseonycteris thonglongyai. The sequence goes on along the minus strand of PVKE010000240.1, from coordinate 137,767 downwards.
AAAAAGCTTGAAGGAGAGTCTTGATGAACACATGAATGCAGATGAAAGTAATCAATGGACTATTAATATAAAGATAGCTGAAAGGGAAGAGAAGATTTATTCAAAGACAGATATAGATATGTAGATATATTTGTAATATATGTATGTATACATATAAAACATGATTTATTTAAATATATGACATAACATAACTTAATGTAACAAAAAGAATAAATCCTTTTCAAATTGTCTATGCATTGAGGCAGTTTTTTAAAAGGTTTACATGTAATTAAATATATGGTGATAGGAGAACTGACACTGGGTGGTGAGCACACAATGCAACACATAGACAATGTATTGTAGAATTGTACAGCTGGAACTTATGTCATTTTTACCAACCAATGGCACCCCAACAAATTTAACAATAGAAAAAAAATTATTTTCAAACACCAAGAGTATGCGGTCAATGCTAGTAGTACTTTCAATTTATAGATGAGGAAAATAAGACATAGTAATTTGTCCAGCTTCACACCCTTAGTATATATAGCAGAAATGTGACTCAAATGAGCAGAATTAAGCTATTGTGCCTCTAAAAAGAAAAAATTCCTGCAGCAAATAAAGAACTAAGTTTATAGTTCAAAATACAATGTTTTGAAGCAGGGATACCATTTGCCTTCCCACCAGCAATGTCTGAGGGTTCCAATTTCTCTGTCTCCCTAACACTTAATATTGTCTGTTTGAAATTATAGGATTCCACTTATAAGATTTTATATGGCACATTCATAGAGACAGAAAGTAGATTAGAGGACTAGTGGTTACTAGATTGAGAGAAGGGAGAATGGAGTATAAATGCTCAGTGGTGACAGAATTTCTCTTTAGGACGATGAAAATGTTTTGGAAATGGGTAGTGGTGATGGTTGCACAATTTTGTGAGGGTAATTAATGCCACTGAATTGTACACTTAAAATGGATACAATAGAAAATTTTATATTATATATTTGAACACAGTAAAAAAATAATAAAAGAGCATGGTCCAGGAAAATTTGGTGTAGAATGCTGAACACCAAAGACGTAGCCTCGTTAAGCTATTAAACCTTCAGCTAAAGAAAGAAATTATGCAGTTTGCCAGATACAAGAACATCCTCCACCAGGAGAAGGAGAATATCGGGCTGGCTTCAACCTTCTGTATAACAACATTTGGTTTGAGGAGACAGTGGAATAATGTCTAAAGGACCTAATGGAAAGAAAGCATAGCCCAAGAATATCATGGATATAAAGCTAACAAGCAATTACTCTCAAGAATAAATGTCCTCAGAATAAATATTATTTCCACGAGATCTTGAGGAAGTACTGAATCACAAAATCTGAATAATTAAGAGTGAATAAAAATAAAAGAGTCACAAATGCAGAACTCATGGTATAGGATTGATGATGAGTAGTGACTCCATATAAATACAGAACTAACAATAAACAACTCAGGCAATTACAGTTATAACATAGATAAGGCTGTGAAGGTTATCAACCCAGGAGGCATAACAGCAGCCACCAACAACTAAAGCTGAGAAGTCAGGAGATAGGAAGCCCGGGGCAGGTGAGAGAGAGGGAGTGTGAGAGTACTATGCTATCCTTCACAGCTCGAAGTCATTAAAGAGTGCTTAAAATGAAAATAAGTAGTTAAAAAACAATACAACTACTCCAACCTCTCCAAGTTTTCTTCACAAACTGTATTTTTAACCTCAAAGAGATCTTTTGGCAACTATCACAGTGAAGAAATATGTGAAGGTCTAAGATTTCCTACAATTTTGTTTTCATTTCCTTTTTCTTCTGTTAAATATAAGTAAAAATAGAAAACAATATTTTATCCCACATTTGGTAGTATTTATTTCTACCTATTCTTCTATTCATCCAACTACTCGTTATCTTTTCTTTGTCTCTGTATACAAGTATATCAGGATATTTACAGTGATGTTTGCCATGACAGTGTGATGTTTGCCATGCTGTGGGGTGAGACTTGGGATTTTTTTTTTTAACTTGGACCTTTGTATTATTTTTCCATTTCTTAAATTCTTCAGAATGAATATGTATCATTTTCACAATAACAATATAGTGATATCTAAACATGAAAAGGCGGAGCAAATACATAATGATATTAAAGTGGTTAAGCCTGGGTAGTGGAGCTGTGGATATTTATTATTTTATTTTTTGTAGGCTTCTCTATTTTCTGATACTTTTAACATATTAAAATTTAGGAAGGATAAAAGAAGAGAGTAAGTTGCAGAGAGGCTTTTCCTATGCTGCATGGTTAGAAAGTGGTGGAGCCAGCGTGTGAGCCTTGATGCTGGAGCGCAGGGAATTAGGAGACAGCGTGGGACCGGCGTGGGAAAAAGCAGGAAGCAACCTTGAAGAACCTCTGTGGATAGAAGTGATCCCTGTTGAACCCGATCTTCCCTTAGTGGGTGGCAGGCACTATTTTAGTTGTTGAGTTGGTTGCTTGTCATGAAGGTAACGTCCAAACTTCGTGTAGAAATCCTAAAACCACAGGCTGTGAGAGCTGGAAGGTATCTGGAAATCATTCCATCCAACCTGTATTTCTAACAGGTGAGGGGACGCAGGCACCAGATGCTGTTTCGCAGGTGCTGGAACTGGAACATGCTGTTGAGACACTCGAATGTGACCCTGAACGTGAACTGGGATTGGCGCTTGGTGTTAGCTCTGCACGAAGTCAGCAAGCCCTGACCAGACCCAGGAGACCACTCAGCTGCAACAGATACTTACCCCTCCTTGTCCTGTGTTATTGTGACAGTGAGAGATCTGGAAGGCACAAGAGTTGGAAGAGACTCAAGTCTCCCGCAGCTAAGAGCATGGGTGCGGGTGTTGGCAGTTGGCACACATAGGGTGGTGCCTGTGTTTGCTGAGTGCTCACTTTTTCCCGTGATCTCTATATTCAGGGATTTCTTAAAGAGAGCTTTCCTGATTATCATTCCCCCACTTTCCAAAGGTTGTGCAAAGTTCTGAGTCATACAAAAGCTCCATCTGATTGAAATACCCAGAGTGGATTCGGTTTTTCTGACGGAGCCTTGATAGAGACATTGATCTTTGTGACATTAATAGTCTTTCATGGCTCAGTTCTTTTTTTTTTTAAAGATTTATTTTTATTGTTTTTGACAGAGAGAGAGAGAGATACAGAGACAGAGACAGAGAGAAGGGGGAGGATGGGGCTGCACAGGACAGGAACTGGGCCGGGGTCTTCACCCCGGTGAGAACTGAACTGGGGACACTCCCCAGTTCAGTATATGGGTCCACACAGGCCGGGGCCAGGATTTGATCCTTGGTCCCTGGGGCTGCAAAGTGAGTGCTTAACCCACTGAGCCATCCTGACTTCCCCTCAGTTCTTCTTGAAAACATGGATGGCAAGCTTCTTAGCCAGACCATCAAGGACTTGACTTTGTCCTTGACCTTGGCCCACAGGTCCCCAGACTCTAGTCAGACCAGAATAGTAAAGGATTCTGGAACTCGACTGCCAAATCTGCTGGTCTTTCCTTACTCTGTTTCCTCTGCCCAGAATGATTGTTCTCTTTGTCTACCTGGACTGTTCCTACATGACCTTTTAAGAACCAACATAAATGTTACCATCGTGCCTCCCAGACAGTGATTTGCTCCTCTTTCATGTCCCCAGACCCCTCATTGCTGTTGAGTTCTCCAGGAAGCAGAATCAGAGACAGCGTTTGTAGGGTGCTTGTTACGAAGTGCCTCTGGGTCTGGTAGCTGTGCTCGGAGGAGCAGGCAGAGCGGGAAGCTGAGCTGCATGACATTCGGCCAACCCCACTGGGAGCTCTGGAGCTTGCATGGCCCACTCCAGTCTGCAGGGGGCAGGAACGAGTGGGGCTTCACACTCCTGCCTCCATCAGCCATTGGATGCATGGCACCTCAGGAGGGCAGGCCTCAGGTGAGGCTCTCTGCAGCTGAGACAGTCCCTGGAGGGGCTGGAGGCTGTGTGCCTGAGTATCCTAGCAGCTGGGGCAACAAGACTTCCTTATAGAGGGGTCCAGGCCGTGTTCCACAGGTTCACTCCACTCATCTGGACTGTGAAGTCCACAAGGGACCGTCATATTTATTATTTAGCGCTGCACCCCGGGTACTATGTACATCATGCTTGCTCAGTGAATGTTTCTTATGGACACGTGAATGAGTAAACGGAACAATCAATGACCAAGGGCGTGGATGGGATTGAAGCTCAAGCAAATAGAAATTTTTTAAAGGAGTTAAGTTTAGCCCATATTCATCATGTGTGCTTTTGGCTCTGGGTCCTAACACTTTTGGTCAAGATGGCAAAAGCATAACTTACCCTGGAGTAGGTGGTGAAAGGACAAACTCAGACAATCCCAAGAAGCAGATAGAGAATTGGACCCCCATGTTTGGAGTGAGATGGGGGGACACCACTGAGAGGCCCAGGCTCAACAACTCTACTGTGGATACTCAGAGTCCAGGATAGAAATAAACCTTAAGATCCTTTGGGAATCCAGCCTTTCACAGCCTCCGTAAAATTCCCATGAGGCCAGCACCACAGGCAAAGGCCACAGCAAGTAATACAGGGAACCCTTTGACAGAAATGTCCCCCACTGTAAAATTAATCGGAATGGTCAAGAAAAATGTGAAATTAGCCACCTGTGCTGTGCTCCTAAGAAAAGTGAAACATGGCTTTAATTATTTTCTTTCCCTCTAGAAGCCCAAGCTCTGTGCCAACCTAAAGTGGGACAGACATCTCTTTACACTATGGCAGGAACAGGACTTTTGGAAGCACTCAGAGTTCTATTGTTTTCCTCCCACCCTTTCTTTTTACATTTTGCTGGCAGCTGAAACTCACAAATACAGCAAGGCAGAAATTAGCAGGGAAATGGTGGCGGCACATTGCATCTTGGAAGGTGTAGTTTTCACAAGTCAAGTGCTATTGGTGGGCTGGGAGGAAAGTGGAAGGTGGTTTTTCAAGTTACCATATGTTCTTAGTGTCAGAGAACCAGCCTGTGAGCATAGGCGATGATGATCCAGCCACCACTGTTCTCAATCTGATCATAGTTGATGAATACAATAGCTGACATTTATTGAGAGCCTAGTATTTGCTGGTGCTCTTCTCAGTCAGGGGTCTGCAAACCACTGCCCCTACCACCTGTTTTTGTAAAGTTTTATTGGAACACCGCCTAATTCATTCATTTATCTAGTCTATGGCTGCTGCTATGCTTCAACGGTAGAGCGGAATCATTGTGGCAATGACCGAATGGCCTCCAAAGCTGTAAGTATTGATTAAAGGACCCTTGATGGGAAAAATTTGTCAGCCTTTGTTCTGAGCCATTACATAATTGTAGCTCAGTTCATCCTCATGATGATCCTATGAAGCTGATATTTTTATTATCCCCATTTTTCAGATTGGGAAGCAAAGGCACAGAGAATCTAAATGATTTGCTCAATGATGCGCTGTGGGGAATGGCAGGGCTGGGCTCTCACTTGGGGCAGTCTGACCTCAGAGCCTGCGTGTTCATCACTATGCTGGGGTCTCAAGTACAAACCCACATGATACAATAACCTTTTGGATGTTAGAGATTAGTACATGAGATGTGCCTGTCTACCTGCTTCCCAGGTGTGCATCCAAGATGAGGTCCTGACTGACAAGGGACCAACTTGCTCTCCTTGTTCTATTAGCAAAGTGCGAGAAGCACAGGACGATGGTGTTTTGATGGGAGAAGGCTGACACTCAAGAAATTTAGTAGCAGCCTCATGATTGATAAGGTGAAAACGGTGCAGTGTCAGAACTGCATGGACTCAGAAAATATACCCTTCATAGCATCATCTTCCTGGGGAAACAATCACTGAAAAGGTACTTGGGGACATCAAAAGATGAGCTGAAAATCAAGAACTCAAAATGAGGAGACTGAGGAATAAAAGGGCTAGGTAGTGACCATTCTTGGGAGGCACAGGGAGTTGGGGGACGCCTACAGAACCTTACTGAACTTGTTTGAAAGCTCTCACAGAGAACATTCATGTCCGTGAGCTGTCTCTCCTTAAGTGTCTTGACTGCTTTGGTGCCAGTTATGTTCCCAGGACCTACAGCAGTGCCTGGTGCGTAGCAGGCGCTCAGCACATGTTGGCTGTAGAACCAACAGGTGACATCAGAGGCCCTGTGGAAGGGACATTCACATCTTTCCCAGTAGCACCTGGGTGTAGCTTCAGTGTAAACAAGTCTGCTATAAACTGTAATCCCTCATTAAGCCTCGCCTTCAAGAAAAGTTTATGAACCGCTGTCCCAAGCCCAATTAAATGCCACAACTCCATAGAGAGCACTGACCCATGCCTGGGACTGTGGTTAGAAAGAAACCCCTCATGATGTTCATGTGTTGTCTTTCTACGTTTGGAGGACCATTGGCAGAGACCGATGCTGCTTGGGGTAAACTGGGGAGAGCCATGGCTTCCTGGTGCCTCTGGGGTCATGGCATCATGTGTGGAAGATGACATTGGGACCTACCTTACCCTGCTGGTTTGTAGGGCCAACTACCTCACTCTCTGTTGTAGCCAGAGACCCACAAGAGGGTTCAGGGATGCTGTTGCCATGGCTGCTGACCATGACAGCTGACATTTACATAGATGTTATGAGGTGCCAGGCACTATGCTGAGTACTTAGCATATATAAACATATTTAGTTCTCATAACCAACCTATGAAGCAGGTACTACTATTATAATCATCACTCATTTTACAGATGAAGAAACTGGCTCAGAGAGGTTAAGGAGCTTGCCTAAGGCTACCCAGCTGGTCACTGGCAGAGCTGGGAATTGATCTGGCAATCTGAATCCAGAGTCTCAGTTCTTTTCCTACATTATTCCACTGACCCTTCAGGAGAATGCAAGACAGAACCTTAGTGATGTTGGCCAAGTTATTTTTTCTCTCTCTGTCCTCCTTCTCACTTCAAAAAAGGAAATAGCTTTTCCCCATCTGAGATGAAAGAAATTCCTTCACATTAAAAAAAAAAAAAAAAAAGCTGTCATGATTAATTGGATAACAGCTGTCAAATTCTTGTAGCTCCTTAGAGGATGGTAAAAGAGGAGGAATAATTATTGTGCTATATTCTATGCAGACCCCTAGTACATTTGGGGGAGTCAGTATGTATCTAATGATATTTTTGGTAATTGGCAATGATTGAAGGGGGACTACCCATGTCAGAGGAGAGATCTTTGTTGAGATTGGGCAGCAGAGAGAGACTTCACATTTGATGGTGTGTGGCCTGAGTCCTCTACCCCCGGGACCCTCCTCAAGTGGGTTAGTTAGTGTCCTTGCTGGCCCTGGGCAGCACCACTTGTCATTCAGCCCAAGCTATGGACGCCTGGCCTGTCAGTGTTGGCAATTAGGGACCAGTTAGTTCAGGGCTTCTCAAAGTGTGGCCCATGGATCAGTGGCATTAGCTTCTCTTAGACACTTGTTGGAAGTTCACATTGTCAGGTCCCACCTCAAACCTTCTGGGGTTGGGATCCAGCAATCTTCCCACAAGCTTTCCAAGTGATGCCGATGCATGCTACAATCTGGGAATCCCTGTTTTAGAGGGAAATAGCACTGACTTTGGAGTCACATACACCTAAGTTTGAATCCTGGCATTGCCACCATCTGGCTGTGCATCAAGTTCCTCATGTATAAAATGAAGGTGGGAGGTTAGCAAGGCTGTCTATAAGCTATTTGCTTCAGTCCCTCCACATGTCTGATCCTGTCGTGCTTCTTGGCTTTAAAACAGGCTATTTCATCCTGCTAGGAACATTCTTTTTTCCTTCCTCTTTCCCTGTCTGACACCTGTGTAACCTTCCGCCTCAGGGTAGAATTTATTTGCCTCAGCAAGTTGTAGTTTTTCTTTGTTTCCATATCTCCTCCCCCACATTCCGTCTGGGTTAGGTCCCTCTCCACGCACATGCCCTGTCATAGAACTTCCCACATCCTCGGACCTGCTCTTTACTTGTTTGTACTCTTTACAAGGGCAGACTGTCATGCTGACTGCTGTTGCTCTACAGCAGGGGTCACCAAACTATGGCTCCCGGGCCGGATGCGGCCCGCGAGGCCCTCTCATCTGGCCCGTGGAGACCTTTTTATCTGAATAAAATAATATTAAATAAATAATTAAAAACAACATCTATGTTTTGATTCTTTCTTATTTGGACCTCAAGTGTGTAGTCGGCCCCCAAACTGCTGTTTGATAGTTAATGCGGCCCGCGGGCTGAAAAGTTTGGAGACCCCTGCTCTACAGTGTTGGGCACGTAGTAGGCGCACAAGTAATACTTAAGGTTAGAATTAATTTCACTCAGTTTATAACAGTGGTCCCCAACCTCTTTGGCACAAACAAAGGACTGGTTTCCTGGAAGACCATTTTTCCACAGACTGAGGGTAGGATGGTTTCGGAATGACTCAAGCACAGTTCTATGATTATTACATTATAATATATAATGAACTGGTTCTATAACTAATCTAATGGTGCCGCTGCTCTGACAGGAGGCGGAGCTCAGGTGGTCATGTGAGTGATGGGGAGCAGCTGTAACTGCAGATGAATCTTCGCTGGCTCCCCTCCTGCTTGGTGGCCCAGCTCCTAACAGAGCCACGGACCAGTACAGGTTGTGGCTGGGGGGTACTGGGCACCCTTGGTTTGTCAAATGCTTGCCTTAAGTAGATTGTGTCAGCAGAGCAGTGGAGGGCTTAGCCTTCACGCATGCAGCCACATGGGGAAACTGAGGCATGGAGGTGCTGACTGACCTAGGGATGCAGTGGCAGGGAGAACAAGTGGAGAAAGTAAGTCCTGATGACTGAGGATTGGAAGGGAGATGGCTGTGGAATTGGGGTACAGACAACCTTTAGCATATCTCTGGTGCAGAGGGGCCTATCTGGTATCAGCATTAGACAGGCTGTATACCCTCACCTCAAACAACCACAATATGGTCTGCTGATGACAAATGAAATAGTGTCATGGCATCTTACACCAGCACTCATGTGAGAAGTCCATCCTAATATCACTGGGGCAGGCATTTTCTTATTTTGCAAAGCTGAGTGTAGCTCTTCGTGTGTGTGTGTGTGTGTGTGTGTGTGTGTGTGTGTGTGTGCATATATGGGTATAGGTGTATATACTCATTACTGTGGACAGGGTTAAGGACCTCTTTAGGGACTAGATGGACACTCCAGAAAAAAGGCACAAGTCTGTCCCACTGTTGAACTTTCGCTCAGTGGGTACATGATCAGGTTGTTTTTAGAGCCAGACCTGGTGGTTACAGGGGAGATAAAGGCGTCAGGTGAGGGGAAGGTAGACTTTAATATTTTATGTCTCTTCAAGCCCTGGTATTTTAAAGCTTGGGAAATAATAGCAATGGCCCAATTTAGTAATGCGAAGGCAAGACAGCACTATTTTAACAGGCTTAGTCATCTCTTTGTTTTGCTTTTCCCCCCAATTGTGTCTTCCCATTGCAAATATACGAGGTAATAATCCAGTATCTTCCATGGAGCATGGCAAACATGCTATCTATAAGACACAGCTGAACATTCTGTGAGTGTAATTGGAGCATAAATGTAACTAATCAAAATATTATCATGCCAATGGATGTGTGAAGAGTTTGGAGATTCAAAGACACTTTATATGTGTGTGTGTGTGTGTGTGTGTGTGTGTGTGTTTTAGTTCCATGTCATTTCAATTTAGAGATTTAGGGCTGTAGAAGCAAAGGGCTCAGCCCAGTGAATGTCAGTTACAATTTGGGGTCTGACAGCATTCCTGGCAAGCCTGTTCTCTTTAGTCTTCATATGGCAGCAGTTTGACAGCTGATTTCATTTTTGTGCTTTCTTCCCACTCTTTGCCTCTCGTCCTCCCTGTCCCCATTTTCCAGAGCGAGGCCACCACACCCCAGGGAATATGTGACCATTCATTTTGCCACCAAATACAACATGCCTACTTGGGATGTGGCGCTGATATGCTAAATGATGATTCAAATTTCTTGGGTTTGAATTTTGGCTCTGCTTCTGGTTCTGTGGCCTTGGGAAAGTTACCTAACCTCTCTGTGCCTCAGTTTTCTCATTTGCAAGAGAAGGATGATAATAGTGACTACCTCACAGGGTTAAGATTAGAACTAAATGAATGACTGTTGGTACAATGTGAGAGGACACCTTTGCTGTTGAGCAAGTTGTGACTAGGGAGGGAGGGGAATTCTTTGGGAACACAGAAATTACTGTGTTTCTTCAGGAACAAGAACCAAAGAAAGAGATCTCTCCTCCCTCACCCCTTCTCCAGAAGGAGCCCAGGTACCTCACTCACCACTGTCTGTAACTGTGAAGTCATGGGACCATAGACTTCTCTAGTGGGAGGATCCTTAGAAACTCTCTGCCTGTCCAGTGGTTTTACAGGTGAAGAAGCGAAGAGAATTCCTCACCCACAGAAGCACCACATGACAAAAACAGGAAGGGACCGACTTCTGAAGTTCGCGTGGCATGACCTGTCTTGCAGTTCCGTCTTGACCTTGGTAAAATGGTTGTGATAATTCCCACAGCAGAGCAATTCGAACAAGGCCTTAGGTTTTACCACTTACGGTTCCGTTGTGCATTGGGTTTCATTGTTTTTTCTTCAACAGCATTTATTTTTACTCCTGGGATGTTACGATATTACACAGAGATGTTCAGGGAGGCCAATTATGAAGTTATAAATGGGAGAACACAGGCCTTGCTGTGCCTCACAACTTTTTTCTCACGAGATTATTGGAAGGTGGAAGAGGAGAATGTCCTGTGAAATTGTTTGGTTTTGTTTGGGGAGTAAAGAGGGTGAGGAGTGGTTCAGCGCTTGCACATGGTTTAGACTTTATTCCACTTTGTCTCCATCGTTTTCCTCCACTCCTGCTCTTCCTCCCTGCTCAGTGTACCTTTCCTCACCAGTATTTCATTTCTGCAGCTTCACCACCTCCCTTCTCTCTTCTCCCGCCCCTCTTCTCTCCCTTTGTCCCTCCTCTGGTCTTCCTTTGTGACTAGTCTGTTCCTTTCTCTTTCTTTCCTTTTCCATCCCTTCTCACTTCTCCCTCCCTCTTTCCCTCATTTTCATCTTGGCAGGATGGGGAAGGACTGTGGGCAGCGCAGGGAGAAAGGCCCACACGCGGAGCCCCTTCCAGCAGCACCTTCAAAGCTGATCGCCTGGGCTTAATTCTACTTTTAAAATGACTGTCCACACCCACACGGATTACCAAGTAGCTGTTTCTTGGAGAATCCCCTTAACAAATTTGCATATGCAATGCTCCAACCCCCAACTTACTGGTCGGAATGAATGATTACAGAAATAGTTACTTTTTATTCACACAAACGGACTCTGACAGAATGTTCAGTTCCTTTGAAACTTCAGGATGTATTTTCCTTGTTTTAAATTGCTATGATGTATCCATTAAACTGATTCCTCCCTCCTTCCCTCCCCATTCTCTGGTCTACGAGAAAAGGAGCAAATTTCCTTGCTTTTCTTTTTTGACACATGATATTTAGATAGCTTTTATGGATAATATGGATATTCAGGTTGCTCTTATTGATAATATGGATAATGTTGAATGATATGTTTGTTAATCTGGCTATTGGTACATTGTTATGTTTATGATCAGCTGAATGATTTTTGGTTTTCATGATACTACTGGTAGAACCCTGTGCTTCTCTTCCACATATATATTTTTTTTACTTTACATTGCATTGTGTCTTTTGACATTTTTGTGCCCCCTGTCCTTAAATTGTGACTAGACAGCTAGACTTTATTTATCATTCTGAACTTTTAAATTAGGCCTTGTCCAGAATAGCTATGGTAGAGGAATGTATATGGTCAGAGATGCAGAAATAACTGTCCTGTGAGCATTGGTGAAAGTCACTGAGAGTGAGTGGTGTTTAAAGAGTTTAGTGAAAGACCCCACTTGGCCGGCCAGCGTGGACTTTGGAAACAGCATCACCTGTGAAAAACCCAGAAACGGAGAAGTCTGGAGTGTGGACGAGTTTCCAGTTGCTGCTGTAACATGTTATCACAATTTCTTCTAGCACACACTTTTTTAATCTTACAGTTCTGGAGGTCAGAAGTCCTAACTAGGTCGCATTGAGCTCAAATCAAGGTATCAGCAGCTGTTCCCTTTTGGCAGCCCTAGCTGGGGGGAATCTGTTTTTTTGCCTTTTCTGTTTTCTAGAGCCCGTCTGAATTTCTTGGTTCACAGTTCCTGTCTCTCCAAAACCAGCAGCATAGCATCTTCAAATCCCTCTCTGATTCTGCCTGTCTTATCTGGAATACTCTCCCCATCTCCAGGCTGATTATCAACAGTAATCCCATCTGCGATCTTAAGCCCCCTTTGCCCTGTAGGCTACATAGTCACAGGTTCCGAAGATAAGGACCGGGATGTCTTTAAGCCATCATTCTTCTCACCATGGAGTGGATGAGATCTGTGTAGGCAAAAAGCTTTCCCTCCCCATTCTTCAGTGTTCCTGGCTTTAAAACAGGAATAGCATGGTACCACCTCAGTGGGAGGCTTAGATCCATGCTTGGCATGAACTCAGTTCTCAGTAACCATTAATAACATTAAACATGTTGTAAATTGCTTTGGGCCCACTCTCATCTGCTGCTGGCTGTTTATTATGAAATTAACATTTATTGAATCAAGTCCAGTGTTTCATTGAATATTCTCTGAGAGCAGATAAACAAGGAAACTTTGATGTGCAGCTTTCACCATCCCATTTTATACATGAGGACATTGAGGCCCAGGGAGTTTTACTGACTTGCTCAGAAAAACTAAGAAATGACAGAATTGGTTCCGAGACCCAGTTTTCCTGACTGCAGACAGAGGCGTGCTCCACGCCAACGCAGCTGCCGGGGCTCCAGGCAGCAGTGGGTCCCCGCTGCCATCCACTCCCCGCTGCCATCCACCGGCACTGGGAGCTGGCGGGGCCGCCCGTCTGCAGGGACAGCTCTGAGCTCACGGAGCTCCAGGCGCTCAGCTGCCAGTCGCCCGAGCACACTCATGTAATCTTAATGAACAATGTGCAGAGCCATTAAAAACTCAATTTGGGCTTTATTTTTACTGCCAGCGTGAGGAAGTGCAATGGTGAGGTGCTCATGTGTAAACACAATACCGCCATCTGCTCCGGAGAAGCGTTTCGCCTCCAAAAAGGGGATCGGTGTTGCAGACACATCAATAATGGGGCGCTTACTGAGGCGTTATTATGCACGAAGGGGGAAAAATGCAAAATTTATGGCCAGCCAGAGAGTACTTCCTGGTTTAATTCAACAATTTTCAGTGCTATGTGTAACAACTGTGAGAAACTAAAGCTGTTTTATGTTCCTTGTCACGTCAGTGGATTTTGGGGGGCAGATGAAAGAGAGAAGGAAAAAGAATGCATTTACAGTCTTCCTCTTTCTTGTTTCTGACTGATTATGGCATAATGACTGGCTCATTTTTGATCTCCAGGAAACTGACAGCCCCAGGATGATATTAATTAAGCCAACCTGTTGATCAGAGGCCCCACTGAGCTGCTGGTGTACGAAGGCTTCCCTCCTGAACAGTCTAGAACGGCAGACCCGTGCTCAACGCAGACGCGGCTTCCTCCCTTTCCCGTGGCTGTGGCTAGACCTCTGGGCGGGGCTGCATGTGGAGGGGCTGCAGGGGGCTGGGTCCTGCCCTCGCACGAGGCACCACGCGTGCATTGCTGGCTGCCATGGCTTCCTGCCTGTCTGCCTTTACGCGTGCTGTTCCTTCTATTTGAAACGCCCTCCCAAATTACCACCCGCCACACGTCCATGGAGGGGCTCCCATGTGCTAATGTGTGGAGTTCAGCTATGTACCCCCTAGTAGTCACTGAGGCGTACCAACCTGACGTGGTTGAGGATATTCCTGGGGAAGGGCTATTAGAGAAAAAATGAGCCTTTGCAGGTGGGAGAGGAGAGTACGCGGGTGTGTCCTGCAGACGGGAGGGGGACCGTGGGTGGAGGAGGAAATCGTCACAGAGTTTGATGCCCAGTGGAATTAAGAGCCGAATGGTAGGGGGCAGTGTGCTGGCTGAGCATGCCCTGTTGATGGAGGAGGACAAAGAAAAGGCTTTTTTTTTTCTTTCTTTTTTTTTCAGAAAGCAGTGTCACTTGAACCTTGGTGACTTAAGGCCAAAGCAGTTCTATTGTTATGTCCCCTGAGTGTGTCCTAGAGCAGAGAGACACCAACAAGGACCTGCCCAATCACTGAGACACCATAGCTGATGGCAGGGACGTATGGGGCATCTGTGCCTGGAAGTGCAGTGGGAACAGGGGGGTGGCTAATTAGGGTGGTTAATTAGGGTGGCTTGAGGACTTTGGGGAATACACTGCTAGGATCTGGAGTTCCTGCCCGTACAGATGGGGGTTGAAAGCTGGTAAGAGTCCACTGTCAGGGCTCATAATTCACTCTCTGGCTGATGAGGTTTCACTTCTATTCATTAGTCAGATTCCAGCTCAGCTTCGCCCAGTCCTGGAAGATGCCCCCCACCTGGGTCGCAGTCATCAGCCTTGCTCTGTGTCTTCTTTCATGGCTGTGTGCCACTCAAGTGAGGCTGCGTTTGCTGCTCGGGCCCGGCCTCTGCTTGTCAGAGGCACCTTCCCCCACTGCTGCGGCCCTCTCTTCACAGGCCGTGCTTCACTGAGCCCTGGTCCATTTAGGAACTAGCTTCCGGTTCAGAAATTGGGGTTGAGTGCACCTGCGTGGTGAGCCCAGGTTGTGTGCCCGAGTCTTAGCTGCAGAGGAGTCTGGGAAAGAGGGCATTTGGCCGTTTCTGTTTCCATAGAGAAAGATGGGCTCTGCTTCTAAAATTGGGGGGTTCCCCCAAAACAGGAAAGGAGTTCATATACTGAGTGGCCAAACCACAGGACACATTTCTACTCCAGCTCATCAGTCTGATTAACTTGGAGGGTGGCCTGAGAGCAGCCACCATGGTTGATGGAGCAATGTGTGATCACCATGGTGACACTGAACAGCTGTCCTGATGAGTTTCCACTGCTGAAAGGTGGACTTTGCCCAGGGCTAGCCCCAAACCTTTATCTGTCCAGATGGGGAGCCAAATTATCTGACCCCACAGTTTGCTTTTTATACTTTACTCTCCATCTAACACTTGGGCGAGGCCAGGATCTGATATGGCAAGGAACCTCCTGTACTCACACAAGAGCACTCAGATGTTCCAAGGCTCCTGCCGTGTAGACGGCACATGCACACTGCTTCTGAATGGGCCTGTCATCCTTATAGTTCTGGTTCACTAGCTTGGGAGTAAGCATGTGGTCATACTATCAAAAATATCTGTGATGACAGAATAACGACCCTCCACAGATGTCCCTTTCCTGATTCCTGTGCATATGTCACCTTACATGGTAGATGGGACTTTGATTTAAGGATCTTGCAGTGGGTAGATGGTGCTGGATTGTCTGGGTGGATCCAGTGGATAGGGTCCTTATACAAGGGAGGAAGGAGGGTCAGTCAGAAACAGGAGTTGTGCTGATGGGACTAGTGGTTGAAGTCGTGCCCTTTGAAGTTGGGGGAAGGGGCCACTAGCCAAGATACCCAGTCAAAGCTGGACAAGGCAGAAGGTGGGTCAGCTCCTGAAGCCTCCGAAAGGAAGGCAGCGCTCCCAGCACCTTGACTGTGGACTCAGACCTCCAGAACCATAAGAGAATACGGCTGTGTTGTCTTAAGCCACTGAGTTTGTGGTACTTAGTTACAGCAGGCATAGGACACTGGTCCAGGATTGAAATCTTGTGTCCCCTAAGCCTTCATCTCTTGACTACTGCGCCTCTGTCTGCCCCATAAGACTCACCCCAGTGACCCCCTGGTGTCTTATGGGTGCATGAGTATAAGGTCATTCGCTTGTGTTGCCACTTTCTGTAATCCTCATGGAAGCCAACTACCTGCAAGCCTTAGAAGGGGTCCCTCACCATACCCACTGCTCTGGTGCCCTTTCTAGTGTCACAATACCTCTTCACTCCTGCTTCATGTACCACATGCCGATGCTGACTTTTTACCCCTACCACACCAGGAGGCCACTCTTACTTTCTGTCATTTGGATCCCAAAACACTACTTTGCAGTGTCCCCAAGTCATTCATGAGTGGGGACTGCATCCCACTATGTCCTTCTGGCCTGTACCCATCCCTCCTTTGAAGGTTTTTTCAGTTATCTGGTCTACCACTTTGAGCCTTGCACCAAAACACATGCCTTTCTGTCTAGTCCAAGGAAGGGCCAGAGCATGCATATTGAGTTACACTAGTAGACAGTAGGGGCCAGGGTGGTGGTGGTGGTGGGGAACATGATGTATGAACTTGACCCACCCCAGCTGAAGCCCACTTAAGACACAGATGGTCTTCATCAAGGCCCGATGATACTCCTTCTTTAGGATTCATTCTTAGAGTCCATTCTTTTCATTCCCTTCTTTCTTTCTTCTTTTTTACCCAGGGATACTGTTCTTGATGATGTTCCTATTTGTAACATCTTACAGCTTTGCTTGGTAGCTGTCATTACTCATCTCCCTAAATAAAGGGACTTGTAGGAAGTAGGGGCTCTATGGGGGTGCCCAAACAATAATGACGATGCTTGCTGCGGAAATAAGCTTCAGAATGGAACAGCTTAATAACCCGGCAATCGTTTGTTCCTTGTTTACCAAAGATCTGAAGTGAGTGTTCCTAATAGGTGGGTGACCTTTCTCATGGTCATGGTTAATCAGAGACATGAGTTCCTTTTGTTGTGGCTCTGCTGTCACTTAGGCTCTTGAAAGCCTGTGCTTGCAGCTGGTGGGTGGAAGGACAATGAAGTAGAGATTGTCACACCTTATTGTGCATACTACAGACCACCCTCGGGTCTTGATGAAATGTGGAGTCAAGTTCATTGGGTTTGGGATGGGGCTTGTGGTTCTGCATCTTACAGGCTCCTAGGTGAGTCTGAGGTGGTTGTTTCAAGGACCATCCTTTTATTTATTTTTTTTTAAAGATTTATTTTTATTGTTTTTGACAGAGAAAGAGAGACAGAGACAGAGAGAAGGGGGAGGGCCCAGAGTAGTCTCCATAGTTACAAATTATTTGTTTTTCCACATAGTTTCATTCCACAGGTGGGAGTGGGGCTGCACAGGGCAGGGACTGGGCCGGGGTTTTCACCCTGGTGAGAACTGAACTGGGGGCACTTCCCAGTTCAGCATATGGGTCCACACAGGTCGGGGCCAGGATTCGATCCTCGTTCCCCGGGGCTTCAAAGTGAGTGATTAACCCACTTAGCCATCCTGGCTTCCCCAAGGACCATCCTTTGAGAGACAAGATGAAGGAGGCTGGAGCAGTGAGGGTCAGGGGAGGGTGGAAGGCGGTGGCTTTTATGGAGCAAACCTGGAAGTGGCAGGCTTCACACTTAGGGCCCGCTGGCTAGAACCCAGGTGCTTGGCCCCACGCTGTAAAGGGAGGCTGGGGAATGTGGGCCAGCTGCAGGCCCAGAAAGAAGAGGACTGGCTTGTTGTTCATCAGCCAGTAGCTTCAGCGACATAGAGGGTAGATGGCGGGCCAAGCACTTTGATGAGCCCTACCTCAGGGACATGCAGCACCCTCTGTCACCAGTGAAGGGGGCACACAATGGAGCATGTCCCATATTATGAGGCTGGTGGAGGATACATGGCGTCTCCTCTCAGGGAGCCTGCCTCACCACTGATTCTAGGATGTAATGAAGGGGGAACCTGTACCGGTGGAAGGGAACCTTCTTGACCTTCTGGGATTTGGACTTGTACGCAGCCTGGAGTGAACTGGCAGGAGGACAGGAGCAGAAATGTCCATGGGGCATCATGGGATTCCGAGTGGAGAGAGCCAGACCCTGCTTGCTGCGCAGGCTGCCTTTCCAGCTACTCAACCTTTGTGAGGCTTGTGGGTCATCACTTATCTAGCCCAGGGACACCTCCTGGAGCACTGTGGGATGTAGGTCAGCAGACAGATATAAACATGGACAGTAGCTCAGTTGTCACTTTGTGCCTCGGTTCCCCCCTGCAGTGATTTCTTCCTTGCTGCCACCCTGGGAGGCTGTGAGGATTAGTGATAACAGTCCACAAAGGATATCCCCTCACTGCCAGGGTACTAGGAATCTTTATTGTCTTGGGCAGTGGGGGAAGATGTCACCTTACTCCACTTTCAAGTGGCCTCTACCACAGGAGGCAGGTGAATTTTCTGGTTGGTGGGATGGCAGAAGTCTGATAGCCATTAGTTCAAGTTTTTGTCTTTGTTACCTTGCTTCTTGTTGGCTTGTTTTGGAGATGAGCCCACTTTCACAGAATCACAGGACTTGAAGTCACAGAGTACAGCCCTCACAGTTGATCACGTAGTGTCCTTAGACATCTCAGTTGGCCCAGGCTCTGCTTATCCACTTGCAGAGATGCGGGACTCACTTCGCCTCTGGCAGCCGGTCCCATTTTGCATTAGCCCTACCTGTTAGAAGGTCCTTTGAAGTGAAATGTGCCTCCTGGTGGCGTCTTTCACAAGCCTGCCCTCTCGGGCACCTTATTAATTAGCTGTTGCCACAATCATGCTGCCTGACAGTCTAGGAGGAAGCGCAGTGGCGAACAACAGGAAGCGTTTTCTGCATGCTTGTGGTCTGAGCATCGAGTGTGGGTCTGCTGATCCCGACTGGCCTGGTGGGCCACGTGGCCGTGCTTCCAGCTGCGTGGGTGGCATGGCTTGGTTCTTCACTATTTTCCACACGAGTCTGTTCTGGGGCCCATGCTGAAAGGGGCAGCAGCTACGTGGGGGCGTATTCTGCTCATGAAGGTGTCAGTAGTGCCAGAGGGCAAACCCAGAGAGGCACACGGGCTGCAAGCCTCTGCTTGAATCATTCTGTTAGCATCCTGTTGACCAAAGCAAACGCAGTCCAAAGTCATAGGATGGGGACACCCCTTCTGCCTCTTCTGGGAGAACCGCAAAGCCAGAGGCCAAGGGCACGGATCCAGGTAGAGCGGAAGAACTGGGAACAACTGGAGAGGCCCCCTTCCTTGTAGGAGACGACCTTTTTACTGCCCGAGAAGTCATGTTTTCTGCAAATAGTAATAACAGCATAAACTTTGAGGTTGGAGAGAATCTGGGTACCACCCTCCCTGTCTGAGTGGCCCAGGGTGAGTCACTCAATCTTTAAATAAAATGAAACTTCTCTGTCTCCCAGGGTCATTCTGAGGATTAAATTGAATAATGCACAATTAAAACACCCAGCATCACACTGCTACTCTGTAAGCGCCCAGTGTTACTTACCCTCCTGCTCTGACTCAGCATCTTCTAGGCGGTTCTCACATGTCTTCAGGGTCTTCCTGGCTCACTTGAGGATAGTGTATTTTTTATAAACCCTCCTGTGATATAGTCCCTGTCCCACCGGTGAGGCTTCAGGTGGAATACACTGGAACAACACGTCAGTAGTGTTGAGACAACGCAAGCTTGCGTGAGGTTATACCTCACCTCATCTCACCCATGGAGGTTGCAGCTAACTACATTCCAGGACTTTTGTTCCATGCTTCCTGGAGCTGCTGGATGTAATGTTTCTTCTCTAAATGTTTGTAGACGGCCTCCTTTGTAGAACTGTGTTGTCCATGTTACCATCCCTTCATCCTTAAAAACGGCTTGTTGAGTCGGGTTTTAATTTCCTACTGTTCCCCACTTAGCGGCAGGCGAGGGGAGTGAGGTTGAGAGAGCAGAAGTGGTTTCCTCAGGATCTCTCAGACCTCCCTGGAGTGACTTGATTTCTGGCCTCCGCCTTCATGGGTATCCCTGCTTTTCAGTAGGATTTAGCTTTCTCTTTCTTTGCCGGTTTTGTGTCTCTCCAGGCTCTTTCATGATGGTGAACAGCTCCGGGAGGGCCTCTGGCCAGAAGGCCCACCTTCTGCTGCCGACCCTGAAGGAGAATGACACCCACTGCATCGATTTCCATTACTACTTCTCCAGCCGCGACAGGTCCAGCCCGGGGGCCTTGAATGTCTACGTGAAGGTGAACGGCGGGCCCCAAGGGAACCCCGTCTGGAATGTGTCTGGGGTCGTCACCGAGGGCTGGGTGAAGGCAGAGCTTGCCATCAGCACCTTCTGGCCACATTTCTACCAGGTATGGGACTTTACCATCGCGTGATGAAGACAAAATAAATCTATACATACCTCTTGCGTGTCTGGAGAGGTTGAGGAAGGATGTCATTTGCTTGCTGTTCTGAGTACAGGTCTGAGGGCGAGACTGATGCATCAATAAACAGTTACTGTGTAGTGGGATGCGTGTGGGCACCCCAGGATGCTGGAGGACCACAGACACTGAAGCCTTTTGTAAAATAATTGATGAAGGAGATACTATTAGTATCCTTGTTTTACAGATGAAAAAGTTGAGGCTCAGAGAGAGGAAAGAAGCTGGGATGGCTCCATGGGTTAAGCACTCGCTTTGCAGCCCCGGGGACTGAGGATCGAATCCCAGCTCCAGCCCAGGCCCCAGCTCAGTTCTTGCCGGGGCCTATGCGAGAGGCTCCTGGCCCAGTTCCTGCCCTGCGCAGCCCCACACCCACCTGTAGAGTGAAACTATATGGAAAACTAATGTCAACTATGGAGACTGCTCTGGGCCCTCCCCCTTCTCTCTGTCTCTCTGTCTGTCTGTCTCCACCAAAAAACAATAAAAATAAAACTAAAAAAAAAAAAAAAGAGAGAGAGGTAAGAAGTAACCAGAGATCACCCCTGAAGCAGAGGGTATTTGGGGGGAAGGCAATTAGGATGGCGTCTAAGGGAGAGGACAGATAGGCTGAGTCTTGAAGGGTGAATAAAGTTATTAAAAGAGGAAGAGAAGGCCCTTGGAGTTGTCTAGGACAGGGTAGGCCGGGCTGGAGGGGTGAGAGAGAGATTTTGGCAAAGTTTGGGCTCTCTTAAGTAGATTAAGGATTGCTTACAAAGGGAGCTAAGCCAGCAGGAGCCAAATAGATCATAGGGGCTTCGAATGCCGGGCTGAGGAGATTAATTCTCTAGTGTAAAGCAGCGCCACTCAAATGGTCTGTGAGGACCAGTTCCCCCCTCAACTCACTGTAGACCGATATTTTCATAAACACAATAAGAATGTCACAGCAATGCCAGCTGCTGTAACAGTCTCTAAACACCTGTCTCACTTTCCCTGTTCGCCTCCTTGTGGACTGATAGCACTCAGGCTTGGGCTGGCTCCAGCCCACCAAGGGGGCTCGGAAGACACACTCTGGTTCATCTTGGCCTGGGGCTATTGAAAATGTTCTTTTTCTTTCTTTCTTTCTTTCCTTCCTTCCGTCCTGCCTTCCTTGCTTTCTTCCTTCCTTCCTTTAAACTTTATTAAGGTACAACCTACACATCATAGAACCCACTTAATTTTAAGTGTGTGATCCAGTGATTTTTAAATAAAGCTACTGATTTGTGCAGTTATCATCATAATCCAGTTTTAGAACATTTTCATCACTCCAGTAGGGCCCCTTGTGCCTATTTGCAGTTAATCCCCATGCCGGCTGTTGAAAAGTTTTAAGTCAGAAACTGCTGTAATCAGATCTGCATTTGGGAGAACTTTCTCGACTCTGGAGCTGAAGCTGGACTTGAGGGCGATAAGTTTAGAGGCTGGGAGCATGTTTGGCCCCTTCACTTCAACATCTGTTGTATACACAGTCTTTTCAGCCATGAAAGCAGCCATAGATAATATGTAAATGAATGGATGTAGCTGTGCTTCAATAAAACTTTATGGACAAAAACAAGTGGTGGGCCATATTTGACCTCCAGGCCATAGTTTGCTGAACGCTGATGTAGGTGATATAGCTGAGGTCCAGAGAAGGACAGTGGAGTCCAAGAGCACATAGCAAATGACTGACAAAGCTGGGACCAGAACCCAGATGGCCCAGCTCGAAGACTCTTGGTATGGCTGAGTAGAAATGCCAAGTGTCTCTATCAGCCCATGGATACTGCCAGAAAGGCCTTTGGGTTCCAATTAGAGACCCCCTACCTAGGGCCTGATGCCAAAGGGAATAAGATGGGACCACAAGTGCACATATAATGAACAGGAAAAGTGACCCAAGAGAAGGCAAGTCCTACCATTGGCCAGGCTCTTTGATGGGGGATAGGGAGAAAAAGGGTCTTTCCTGGGCACTCCATGTCCAAGCTCTTTGGTGAGCATATTGCCTCTCATTTTTCTGCATAGGAACCACTCTGTTGGGTTTCTGCCTGTCCTGTGTTGCTGAGTAGGGGAGATTATTGGGAAATGGAGGACTGGTCCTCTGGCTCCAAGTTCAGCTTCCCACCTTTAGGGAAAATAGCTTGCTCGTTCTGAGAATTGTTTGCTCACCAGCTGTGAAATGCTGCTGCATCTTGTCATTTTGAATCACAGTTCTCTCATTTGTGAAGAGCAGAGGGTAATGAATCCAATGAAGGGTTTTTGTGTGGATTGAATGAGATGGCATGTATATGACATCATGTCAGGCTGTCAGTGGGCCTCAGCAACTGTTAGAAGGAAGGAGGGAAGAAGGAAGAAGAGAGGGAAGAACAGAAAAAGAGGGAAGGAGGAAGGAAGCCTTTGTATTTTTTTTTTTTTTTTAAGAAATTACCCACTATGGTTGAGCTGTTCTCAGTGAGCTCTAAGCCAGCCCTGTGATTAGCAGCCTCATCTGGGGGAATTTTCTGATTTCCAACTTGTTAGCCACTATAGCACCATTACATTACATTTCCTACATCTGAGCTTGGTGGTGAAAAAGCCACTAATGTGCCAAGAGCAGCAGTTTTGAAAAGATATGGGTCAGACTCTCATGTGCACATACACGCACACACACACCACACAGGGGAGAGAAGAAGGGGCATGTCAGGAGATTCCAAGACACTGAAAAAATGGATTTTAAGTGTCACCAGACCCCAGGTGCTGGTCCTGCATGTAGGAGTATGGACAAAATACCACTTTGGTTTTCAGCAGTACTGGTCTTCAGATCCTGATGGCTTATGTATTCATTTATTAAAGTCATATTTCACAGTCCTAAAATTGACTTTTAGCTCGGTCATAAACTGGGGAATTTTATCTTTCTTATTAGTGGGCTCTCTGGCAGCAGGCTTGCAGCAGGCCCGGGATGAGCGCGTCCCTCGGTCATCCACCCCTGCCCCCACCCCTGCTGTGTCTCAGCTGAGCAGGGCCTTATCAAATGCCAAGGAAGCCCGGCTTCAGATCACTGTCTCGTTCCAGAAGATATTCATCCTGTTTTATGTTTTTAATTATTCTGAGCTTTTCCATTCTAAGATTTTAAAAATGAGAGACCTGCTTTGTTAATATTGCAGCCACTTGCTCACTCTGTGTTCTGTCACCTGCCTGGGTGACATTACTTTTTTATTGGACACTTGTAATTGGGCGGTGGACTCCTGAAGTTTAGGACTCACCTGACGTGGAGTCCACTGGTCTTAAAGCCCCTTCTCGGGAACCCCTCGGGCATCTAGCACTCTGTAGGTTTAGTAACTTCAGGCACAGTTCAGGGGGCACATCATAGGGAGAAGGACCTTCTTGCACCCTTCCAATGCCACCCCATTTTCTGTCTTATCCACCCACCTCTCTCTGCTAAGCCTCAAACCCTCCTCATCTTGTGCAGGCCTCCTGGTGTGGGAAATATCTCTCAAACCATCAACATCTTTATGCTCCATCACCACCACCACCATCGGAGCCCTCCTCATCTTCTGGTTGGATGACTACACTAGGCAATGGAGAGAGAGCCACGTCTATTTGTTTCATGCTCAGCTGCCCACCTCCCAGTCATTGCCTGCAGAACAGCGAGGATGGTCTTCTAAGAGTATAAATTAGATCATGTCAGATCCCTGCTTTGAATCTTTTGGGGTCTTAGAAGAAAATCCAAGCTCCCTGCTATGTTTTGTAAGACACCATGTCACCTGACTCCCCAACACTCCCACCTTGCATTGTGCCTCTCTAGCTTCCTCCCTATGTCTCAGCCCCGTGTTCCCAGATTTTGTCCAGCTGTTTCCCACCTCATGGCTTTTGTACCGGCCACCACCTCTTCCTTCATGGGCCACTTTTATCCTTTTGGCCTCATCTTAATTATTGCCTCCTTAAAGTTCTCTCCAGAGCACTCTAAGTAAAACAGACCGTCATCCTAGTTACTCTTAATCATAGTGTCTTGTTTATATTCTTTATCATGCCAATCACAAAATGAGTTTAATTTTACATATTTATTTACATTTCTACTCTTTTTTTAACTTTTATTGCCTCAGCATATGTGTCTCAATGTTTGGTACAGGGTCTCCTTAACTAAGTGAATGAATGAAGGAATGAAGGAATGAGGGTGCTGTTCATATTCCCAGTGGGTTTGCAGTTTAGGGAATGAACGAGCATTTGCAGTGTGGTGTGATAGGTGCTAGAGAGCTAGTTGCCGAGTGGTACGTGATCTAGTGATCATATACCATAAAGGGACGTATGCAGATGTATCATAAAGCATTGAACTTTTATCATAAATATAAAGTACCATATTTTTACTGCAGAAAATTTGAAAAATCCAAAAACATGTAAAGAATATAATTTATTTAGTATAATCTCCCTAATGCCATTTTAAAAAGTGCATTCATAGATTATTACCATTCCTACCTCAGCTTTTGTGAATTGCCTGCTAAGGTCACTTGGCAGTTTTTCTTTTGGAGAGTTTATTTATTTTGTCAAGGCTCAGGAATTCTTCATACAAATCAGGTCGCTTACCTTTTTGCTGCCATGCGTTTTACAGATATTGTTCTCAACTTGCAATTTGACGTGGAATTTTGTTTCAGACTTTTGTTAACATACAAAACATACTTTGACATTATGGTTATCAAGAAGGTATTATGCATTTAAGAAATACATAATATTTCAATTTTAAGAAATTGATTTTTAAGCTTTTGTCATTAATTTCAAACTTAAGTGAATTTGGTTAGGAAATGTACAGACCTAAACCTGTACAGATTCTTCTTTGAGGAATTTATTGAGAATACTTTAGTCATTTACATGATCTTTGTGTGAAGAATCGATGAGCATTTGAACAGAAATTGTATTCTCTGTATTCATATGTTTAGTATGTTATTAAACATAATGCATTCGTTTTAATTTATAGATTTATTTTTTCCTATTTAGTCAGAATCTAAAACACGGGTTAAATACATATAAATGGGTTTTATTTAAAATATTACTATTGTTGTTCCCCCCACCCCCATAATTTCCTCTTTTTAAAGTCTATCAACTCAGGCATTTTTTAAATGACCATTTTAGTCCACTAATGGCTCTTATTTCTCTTTTGGTTTATTCTACTCTGATGCTTTTACATTATTTTTGCAACAACTGTTCTCTGTTTATTTGCATTTTCCTATTATTTCCCTTTGTTCAACTTGTTATTCTTAAGGTTACTGAGTCATTCTGTTTTAGGTGTTTATCTTATGGCATACAATTAGACTTTGTCTATTTAGGCAGTCTGAGAGCTTTCTCTATTTTAACCTAGTTATATTTATCGTCACAAAATTGTTTTCTTGCCCTTGTCATATTTATTAAACAGTTGCAATGCTTTTATGTTATTTTTTTTAAGTCTATTCTCTGTATTTGTTCTGTTCCCCCCCACCCCCACCCCCCGCCCCACCCTGGACTTTGCTTTTGATTTCCTTTGAATTATTAAAAATGTAATTAGATATGTGATTCTTTATAGAAAGGTCTTCTGTTGACTTTGTCCTCTGCAGGATCAGGCAGTGACCACACTTTTATTTCTGCAGACTTTCTCCTACTTCTGGCATAATTGTGTTTGTTGACTCTCTCTGAAGGACCCTCTTCCAAAGTGGTTGTCAGACTGGTGCCAGCTGTTTGGTGTGACTGTCACCCCCAAGTCACTTCCCATAATTCCCAGGCAGCCATGTGTTGTCTTAGAGACAGATCTTACCACCCAAGGAAGCTGCCTCATCAAAGCCATCACCACCCTGTCCACCAGTTCCCTGCTCACTTGCTGCAGCTGTTAGAGCTCTGGGCTCACTGTGACCACTGACCACTGAATCCGCTAATCTGGAATGATCAGATTGCAGAGATTCACGTGGAGGGTTTCCTGTTGGTCTCAGCACCCACCTTACATTCCATCCACATGCTTGAACTGAGAAGTAAAAGACAGGAGGGAGAGGGTCTGTTTTATGGGCAGCTGAGATGCTAGAGACGAAAAGCAATGGCGATTTGAACCAGAGCAGTGGTTTTGATGTCCTACAAAATGGTTGTTCCACATGGTTCAGCTTTGTAGCAGACCTGCAAAGACATGGCAGAGTTGAGAAATTCTAAGAAGATAGGATCAAAATGGGAATAAATGTGAGGAGCAAGGCAGAAGGAGAAGCCAAGCAGATGCCCAAATCCCCATCTCCTGTGCCTTGGTGGGTCTTAGTGCCACCCACTGAGGTTTGTATTTCAGGAAGGATGGTCCACTGGGCAATGAGGGAGATAGTTTGAGAGGGAAGCCACTCAGATCTGTTGCAGATACAGATGGCATTGAGAATCTAGGTGGTATCTAGATGGAAATACAGATCTATGGGCTGGATGAGTGAGACTGGTATTCCTGTGAAAGGTCCAGAGGAGTGGAGAGCTGGGTTTGGGGATTATCAGTGAATTAGTAGCCATTTAGGGAAGAGAGTGTGTAGTAAAACCAAAGAAAAATGTGGATAGAGGAGGCCCACGTTTGAAAGCTGGATGTAGGAGGAAAAGTACTTACAAAGAAATCTATGGTAAATAGTCCCAGATTTATACGAAATATTCCAAGAGTGAAGTATCACCTGAGGCTCAACAGGAGACAGACCCATAAAGGAAGATGTTATCAACACGGACAATTGTAGAACAATGGTAAAGCATTAATAATTACCATAGCAAACATTTATTGAGGTCCTACCATGTGCCACACATTGTTCTAAATGATGTATTTACTCGTTTAACTTGAAAAATTATCCAATGAGGTAGACACTGTAGTTACATATGAGGAAATGAGGCACAGAGCTGTAAAGTAACTTGCCCAACCAAGGTCACACATTAGTAAGTGGTACAGCCAGCACTGGAACCCCAGTAATCTCATCCAGCCCCCCAAAACTACACTATCTTCCTTCTTAAAGTAAGGTAAAGATGAAATATATATATGGGATTTACCAATTAAGGGATTATTAGTGTCTGCCATGAACACAGTATTGAGGGGTGGGGTTGGTACGTGTTGGGGACAGAGTCTATATTATAATGTGTTGAAGTTTTACAGTGGAAAGCACGGAAGTGTTGAGAGTGAGTATAGATAAATCGATTGAGAATTTTAAATGTGATTGAAACACAATTGGACTATAGTAGTAGAGAAGGACCTGCTATCAAAGGGTGGTGTTTAAAGCATAAGTGAAGCCCAAGCATTTACGTAGGTCAAAGTCAGGGATCAAAGGAAGGGTTTGGAGATGCCAGACAAAGAGAG
This sequence comes from Craseonycteris thonglongyai, assembly GCA_004027555.1. Lineage (NCBI taxonomy): Eukaryota > Metazoa > Chordata > Mammalia > Chiroptera > Craseonycteridae > Craseonycteris > Craseonycteris thonglongyai. The sequence continues at coordinate 110,338 of PVKE010000240.1, read as the reverse complement.
AGAACCAAGAAGGACCAGGAATGCAGTGGAAGTAGGGGCCAGGTACACCAGCTTGCCTTGCACAGAAGGGACAGTGGTTTGTGTGTAGTGATCTAACTTTCGTAGATTAGGTTGATGGGTAAGAAGTTGGAAGTCAGCCCCTCTCTTGTCCTCTTGCCTCTTAAAGATGTGATGTGGATATCTGCTGGGATTGCGTAGGTGATGCTGCAAAGGGAACATTTGTGTGGGGTATAGGAATGGAGAAGGTGGCTTGCTGGAGTTGAAATGAGCATGCAGAGGAATTAGGATTTTAGGTGAGAATGCTGTGGGTGATTAGTCAAGGTGGAGGGGTACCCCGGGCATGTTGAAAATACAGAGAGGCCCAGGCAGAGGTATGGACTCTAGAAAAGTTGAGGTGCAGGCCACCATATGAGCCCAAAGAGTGAATAGGGAGAGGAATGTGGGGTAGAAGGAAGTGCCAAAATACAGGAAGATGGACTGTCCAGAGTCTGGAGTGGAAAATGACAAGTGTGCGTTTGTGCCTGAAGCTGAGTGGAAGATAAAGCCATTGGACTTAGGGAGGTCAAGGGATTGGTCATATCCACACACATAGTCACATCCTAGATGACGGTAGAGGTTGGGTGACAAAGAAAGCTGTTATCTGAGTCATAAAACCTTTACCGAAATAGCAATTTGGGTGGGAGTCAGAATGGAGAATTAAAAAATGTTGTTGCCCTTGGATCCCTAGATAAAATAGTTGTGCATGGGGTTTATTTTCAAGAGTTGTTAAGAAATTCAGATGGAATATATCCTTTGGGGATATAGAATCAAGTCAGGAAAAACCTTTGGCTTTTGGTAGCTTCCAAAGTAAGCTGCCCCCACACACTTCCTAAGGAAGTTGGAATATTAGGAAGTATTTATACTCTGTGCTTCGCTTGAAACAACAATGAGAAAGGGGCAGATTGGGGTCTCCGGGACATGTTTGGGTTGATTTTCCTGCATCCAAGCGCTATTTCTGAAATCCATTAAAAATGTTCCGTGTGACTGAGTCTTCTCTTTGCTAGCCACTGGAGTATAGCCTGTCTCTTTTGTTTTGAAAATCCAAGTCAATTGCCAGGAGAGCACCCCAGCATAATATCGGGCCTCTTTGGGCAGTTCTGATGGGAAGCAGAAACATAAAGCGTTGGGGAGCTGGGCAGATTCCTCTGATGAGTGCTTACAGCCGTTTCTGTGAAACTGACTCCCACCCTGTGTGTTGCAGGTGATATTTGAATCCGTCTCTCTGAAAGGTCATCCTGGCTACATCGCTGTGGACGAGGTCCGGGTCCTCGCTCATCCGTGCAGTAAGTCTGTTCCATCCTCCCAACACAGCCTTACTCTGTGCCAGGTAGTGGGTAGCGTGGAAGCTGCAGTCCCCCCTATTCATTCGGCTCACAAACATCTCCCCTCTCTCTGTCTTTTTTTTTTTTTTTAATCGTTGAACAGTGCCTACATTCTCAGTGCAATCAGTCCTGAATAAATCCATAATTTTGCCGGCCTGATCAACAGGCAGCCCCTACAGAAATTTGCAGAGAGTGGCAAAACATCTCTGTTTGACTCTCTCTTCATTATTAAGGGACTCTAAAGTCCTGATTGTTTATTAGTGGGATTCAGACCACTGAAGTGGAAGAATTAGAGGGTTTTGGGCAGAATCTTGTGCAATTGTCTTAAAAAAATGAAGAACACCACCAAAACACTGAACAAATTAGCACACTGTTCACTCACTGGGAAAAGTACCCCAGAGCTATTAATTTTTTTAAAGTAATTTTAAACACACTCATCTGGTCCATGTAGGTGGAGGGAGAGAGTTCGCACAGTGGTTTGTATTTAGGGCACAGTGTCGAGAGTCCTCAAAGGCATACACGCCCCCATGGGCAGCCAGATCCCCCACAAAGTTCTCTCTCTCTGCTGGCTTTAGTCTAAGGACTTGAATGTGTTTGAGCAAGGAGCTGTGGTTCCCAGGTTTACTAAACCTCAGGCAGGACAGTCCTGAGGTTGAGATGGTGTCGCATTTAGTGGCATTTGTTGGGGACTGCAATCAAGGGATGTGCATGGTGATTTGGGAAGCCCCTAGGAGGGCTGGTTGGGGTGTCAGCCCCATAGTTCATTAGTGTTCTGCAGATTGGAGATGTTCATTCATTTCTTGGCAGCCATGTGGCTCCAGGCAACTCCTAATGGGGTTCTTTCTACTCCCTCCCTACAGCTGTGAGTCACGCTATTGGCTGTGGTACAGTTTGCTGTTCCCTCAAGAGGCACCGAGTGTCCTGTCCTTCCATGCCCCTCAGTCCTCCCCTTTTGGGGCTGTTCTCATTTGGGGCCAGTCCATATTGCGTTAATTGAAACAACTCTTCCCACTCCTGCTGTAATGAATTAGTCAGAGCCTTGAACACCACTTCCTTCTCCTGGCACTGGATTGCCATAATTTTTCTCTGTCCTAGGACACCTCCTTTGGAGGAAATTGGGACAAGTTCTGAGGGGTTTGGGCAAGGCAGTATTTGAGATTAGTGTGTTTGTTATCTATGCAAAAGGACCCACCTTCCCACAAATCAGCCTGGGAATGCTGAGATACTGCTCAACTCTTCTTTACTTGTGTGGCTTAAGGTCCCTACCGTCTGAGTTACTTCCTGAGTCCTTGGAGTTTCTTAGATGGGTCTGTGCATTCCATCATGCCTGGCAAGTGTCTCTGCTATACCAGACACTCATGTGACAAGGGTCCCAGAAATCCCACTCCCAGCCCCACTATTTGGGATTTGTCTAGAGGATCTGCATGCACTTGGCTCCTCCTCACCAGGACGAGCTCTTCCCTGCCTTCAATTCCTGGGAATCAGTGTCAGTTGCCCATCAGAGAATGACTTTTGACCTTAGACTGGGCAGGCGTGTTGGAGAAGTTTGCTCCACCAGCTGTCCAGTTAACCTCACACATTCAGCCCTGTGCAGCCATCAATTTTGAGGCTGTCTCACTGAGAAAAGTCCTGGTCTGCCCCCAGCCCTACACACCTCCCACCTTTGCTGCCTCCAGTGTCATGCCCGCTTCTTCCTCTGAGCGCGATGCTTGCCTTTGATCATCTAGTAGGTGGAGTTTGCCTTTTCCCTGGAGAATCTGGCTTGGCTCTCTCCCAGGACCTCAGAACCCCAGAACCCTAGAACCCTGTGCTCTAGTGAGAATTTTTACCTGTACTGTGAGGCTCAACCTTTTACCTGTCTCTTGTCCCCGCCTCAGCCACCTTCAAGGCTGGATCGGTAAGAACTCCTCACTGTCCATGGTTTGCCATGCAGCCATGTGCTGCCTTCTTTTTGAGAACTCTCTCCAGAGTTCCATGGTTCCTCTCGGAACCCTCCTATCATCGGGCTGCTCCGGAATTGAGGATTCTCCTGACAGCCTGTGCTCCTCCTGCTGAGGCGTACGCATTGCATGGTGATGGAATTGCTGAGAGCCAGTTACCCAGCAAATGGGCCATGTGCTACAACTCAGAAAGACGGGGCCCTGGCTGTGTTCCTGCATAATGTGCTTCGGCTGAGTTCAACCCCAATGCTTAGGCAGCTTAAGCGCAAACTTCCCAGATACCAAAATGGGAGGACCTTGTGATGGTGGCCAGAATTGGAAAATATCCACGGGCTGTATGGCAGGGCATGCTGTCCTCAGAGATGTAGCCACAGCTCACGAGTCCTGGGGCGTTGAGCAAGGCCTAGCGGAGGCCCCTTCCCAAGACCCTCGGTGCAGTCCATTCCAGTCATGGTCTTCATCCATTCTTTCCTTTAGCAGGTGACTTTTTGAGTGTCAGCTATGTATCAAGAACTTCTGATGGACACAGGGACCGAGATAGGTTAGGTCCTGGTTTCCATAGGGTGTACTTAGCCCAGGGACAGTGGGAGGAAAGACACTACATAAGTAATCTTAAATAAGTCACTGATGTTACGTTAGTGATGACTGCCATGACTGTAATAATTGTAAGTGACTGGAAAGTGGAAGGCTCCTGAGATAGAGTATAATGATGGGATCTGAGCTGAGACCCAAGTCCTTGGAAGGAGTTCACTGAGTGGTGATTTGGGGAGGGGGCATTGTAGGCAGAGGAAAGAGCGAGTGCAGAGATCTTGCAGTGGGAACCAGCTGGATGGTGCCAGAGTGTCTGGGCATCAAGGATTCAGGGGGAGTGGTCTGAGCAAGTGAACACTGGGGAGGGAAGCGAGGCCTGTCCATGCAAGGGCCCCAAGAGTCATTGGGAGAAGCCCCCTGCTCTGAGATGAAAACCTGAGGGATTCCTGCTGGGGATTGATATGATCTCATTTAATTGCTGAAAGATCACTTTGGCTGCTCTGTGGAGATTGAGTTGAAGGGGCATAGAGAAGAAGTCAGAAGACCTATTAGGAAGAAATCTCTGGAGTCATGGAAGAGATCAAGCTGGCTGGACCAGGATCGTGGAGAGACATCTATTTGTCATTCAAGCAGTGGTTACTGAGCCAGAACCCTGTGCCAGGCACTGTTCTGGGTCAGATTCATTCTCAGCTCTCACGGGCTTCCACTGAACTGAACAATACTGAAAATTAAACACATAATCAGGTAATGATGTGATCTATTAGTTTGCTAAGGCAGTTATAATAAAATACCTCAGTCTGGGGGGCTTAGAAATTTAGTTCCTCATAGTTCTGGAGGCCAGAAATCCAAGATGAAGATGGCAGATCGGGTTTCTCCCATTGTCTTGCTCCTAGGCTTGTAGATGCCTCCTTCTCACTTTGTCCTCACATGGCCTTTTCTTTGTGTACATGTGACCCTGATGTGTCTTTGTGTGTCCAGATTTCCTCTTCTTATGAGGATACCAGTCAGATTAGATTAGGACCCACCCTAAGAGCCTCATTTTAACCGAATCACATCTTTAAAGGCACTGCTGCATATATTAATAATCATAGTCTGAAGTGTTGAGTGTTAGGGCTTCAGCGTATGAATTTTGAGGGTACATGTAACAGATAGTCAGCAGCGCTATAGAGAAACATGAACATGGGAGGAGAGAAGTGGTCAGATTAGGAGGTTCTATGTGATGGGTAGATGGGGAGCCAGAGGCATCCCAGTGGTGCACTCCCAGATTCCTGGCTTAAGCTGCTCAGTGGTTCAGGCTGAGGCGGTAGGACTCGTGGGAGAGTTGAGTACGAGTGCTTCCTTCCACAGTACTGTCCATGCCTGGGTCCCGGGGCATGCTCATGGGATCATGCAACCAGCTAGTGACTTCCAAAACGGTCCTTTGGGCTGACAGTGCTCTTTCCTCAACCTCGGCCTTGATGACTTCATCATAGACTGTTAAAAATGTAACTATATTGAGAAAGACGAGGCCTGTCTGGAAGGTGTCCAGCCATGTAATATGAAAAATAGAGGCACTTACGGCTGGATTTGTTCTGGACAGCCCTCGTATGCATCTTCTTTATGCCCTTAGCCTTTGAAATTCTCCACTTCTGTCCTCCAAAACATGTTTTCTATTAACATATGGTCAGTGTTGATTAATAAGCGATTCCACTAAATATCCCCAAAGTCCCGGGGGGTGGGGGTAGTGACTGATTTGCAATTGTATTCTCCATCGATTTGAGCTGAAGCTAGGGCTTTTAAAGCTTTCCTGGCAGCTTCCAAAACAGTGGCTGTAAGATAGGCTTAATTGTCAAAGGAAATTATTTTCACTTACAACTGAAACCTCTTGTCTATATTTTATAGCCCATTTAACATTTTTGTATTACTCTAAAAGTATTTTAGCCATAGTTACCCTCCACTGTTGTTTCTAATGTTAGCCATCAGCAAGGCCACTGCAGTTACATGTATGAGAAATGTCAGCATAATTTTCTACTCGGTTTCGAAATTTCTGGCTTCGGAGTTGACTTTTAGAATTTTTAAATTCTTTTTTTCCATCACAACCTTGTGGGGCAATGTCACTGAACCCACGGAATGTCTGCAGCACTTTTCTAATTTACGTACTGAGCTTCCTTCTCAATCGTGTGGCTTCCTACTGAGCTCCGTCAAGTTTAAAGAGCGAGATAAAGGGCACAATAATATGTCTTCAGATGCTGCAGTGACATCTGCAGGAGTTTAAATGTCACCAACATCAAGACATTTTGCCCCAAATGCATAGAAGTTTTCTGTTAACCCCATTCAGCAGGGTCCTATTTTGAGGGTGCCGCAGGCTTTCAGTGGGGAGTGAGTGTGAAATGCTTAAAACTTTGAGCTGGTGGCTGGTCTGGGTCTCTCTGTCAGCTATGTTTGCCTGGAAGCTGGTGAGTCGAAGCTGGTGGGATAATTTCTTTCCCAGAGTTGTAGGTACTGGGGGAAAATAATAATTCAGAGAGCACAGGACTCAGGAGTGGACTGAAGTTGGGGGTGGATGGGAGGGGTATCGGAGAGGCTAGGAGCTCAGAGAAGTGGACCAAACAGGTCCCCAACATAAGGAGGACATCCACAGAGAGAGAGAGAGAAAGAGATCTGTCATGAGCTGGGGATGAGACTAGGGCTCAGAAAGCAGAGACCATCAATGTTTTATATTGATGAATATGAGCATTAGGGGCCATGAAGCCTCTAAATTCTGTACCACTGAACCTAGAAGGGAGAGAGGAAGAGGGATTAAAGAGAAAAGAATTCAGGCAAAAAGTCTTCTGCTGAGAGGGAGAAGGGGTGGGGGAGTCAGAAGAAAGCAGGGTCCATCGATCTAGAGAATATCCATTTCTAATTGCATACATCCCAAAGGTTAAGCCATTCACCCTGTGTCCCCCAAGGATAAGGGGGGGGGGTGCCCCTTTGTAAAACCCAGCACAAAACCTCCCACCATTACAGCCAAGACTATGTCCTCTTCCTACATGAAGTAGATGTTTCTTCCCTCTGTAAACCTGTGGCATAGACGGTCTTACGTGGCTCATGGTTATTCTCACTTGAAGAATTGACATGAACTGATAGTTCCCAAAATAACTTTACAAATTATACAGGAGAGCAAGGAGGAAAAATTTCATACAATCAAAGCAGCATGACATTTGTCAGGTTGACGAGATGCAAGAATCTTCAACTCTGAAGGCCCACATGGGGAGGTCTTCCATGGGCTTTGGACTGTTGACACCACTGAAGCTGTGAGGCCCTGAAGGTAGTTTGAGGGGGTCCCTGAACTGTAGTTATTTGTCTAAAAGCCTGAGTAGAGGCACATGTTTTTGCACGGTGAGTCTGCCTAATCACCCCAGGTTCTTGGCTTTGCTGAAATTTATAGGTGGTGACATGGTTTGGTAGACCAGATAGTTCAGGGTGAAAGCCATGGGACAATAGGCCAGGAAAGGGGTCACTTGAGATAAAATATTTGGGGGCCATGAGGGGAGCCTGGGAAGTCAGCACAGCCTTGCCTGTGAGGCCTTTCTTGGGACCCTGGGCTCCAGGTGACACCATTAGCCTCTCATTGCCCAGGAAGCAGAATGTGCTAGTTTGGGGCCATGATGGCCCTGCTCTGACTTCTATTCCTGTCATTAATGCCGTGTAGCTTTGGGCAAATTAAACTTGGTGAGCCTTGGCTACTGCTTCTTCAAAAGAGAAATAATCGTAATGACTGCTTTAGAGAATGTTATGAAGTTAAATTAGATAAAACATCGAAAGTATATAACAGTGTCTGGCATCGTAGGAGTTTCAGTACATGAGATTATTATTTGTCTTTTGGATATTTGACTCCCTCTGGAAAGATGGCCAAAAACCCTTGTTGAACTTCCTGGATTCTCTTAACAACTGTCCACCTGATCCCATTCTGGGGGTAGTCCCTGCCAAGGTCATCACTGATTGGTTGATGTGCTAGGAACCCTTGGCACCTTTGTGCTTCAGTGAAGAAACTCATTATTCTAGACATAGGCCATCAACCCACTCATCTTTGAAGAGCTCACATAGGTGAGGACCTCCACAAATGAAAACATGAACCCAAATCACCCAACATAAAACATATGTTTAATTCTAGAATTGACTGCTTATGGGCACTGTGACTTTCATTGGAAAGTCCTTTTTTTCTATTGTGCCTGGTCCCCAGATTTAAAGTCCTCCCTCCCCCCATCTTTAAGAGAAACCATAGCTTAGAGTGAAAAGTGTAGACTCTGAGCATTTCTTGAATTTTCTGTGTCTCAATTCACTCACTGTGAAGTAGAAATAATACCACCCCAAACTGCATTGGGTGATACGAGTTATTCTGTAGACACTGCATGTGACACCAATGAATAGTCTGCACTAAATGAATGAAAGCTTTATTCTCCTCCACTTTTCTCCCTTTTTCACCCTCATTTTCTTCATCATGCGCTTCATTACCAAGGCCAGGTGTAGAGGTCTCAGGCCCAAAGGTGCTTCACTTCAGCTTTCTTCTTTCTGCTCAGTCTACCAGCAGGAATCTTCTATGGTGAACACCCTGAGCCCCTCCAATTTCTTCTTGTGAATGCAGCAGTATTGCCCAGCAGCTAATCATACAGATTTTGAGGTTCTCAGAGACTGGAATTCATGTCTTGGCTCCCCCTACTTTCTGTTGGTCTGACTACACTACACCAAACGCTGTAACCCTGGGGTGTCCAACCATTTGGCTTCCGTGGGCCACATTGAAAGAAGAATTGTCTTGGGCCACACATAAAATACACTAACACTAATGATAGCTGATGAGCTAAAAAAAAAAAAAAAAAATTAGAAAAAAACCTCATAATGTTTTAAGAAAGTTTATGAATTTATGTTGTGCTGCATGCGGCCTGTGGGCCACTAGTTGGACAAGCTTGCTCTAACCCATCAGAGCCTTCATTTTCTAACCTGTAAAATGGACATACTACTACCTCCTGGGTTTTTGTGAGGTTTAGGCACAAGAATGAATGTAAAGCTCTTAGAACAAACCCTGGCTTGTAGTAGGTGATCAATTAAGAGTAAAGGCCACTTCCCAGGTAGCAATTCCACCTTGGCCAGTGCCCCTCCTGTGTTTCCATGGGCCCATAGGGAAGTGATGGAGGCTGTTGACTTCTGTCCTCATGTGCTCTTTGGTTTCTCTCTTAGGAAAAGCACCTCACTTTCTGCGGCTCCAAAATGTCGAGGTGAACGTGGGGCAGAATGCCACGTTTCAGTGTATTGCTGGCGGGAAGTGGTCTCAGCATGACAAACTGTGGCTCCAGGTAAGGACTGGAGAGGATTCTCCTCACCCCTGCTCGTCCCTTGGTAAGGGTGGAAAGCATGTGCACTGATGAAGGGCTTGGTGGACAAGGGGAAGGGATATCTTTGAAGTTCCTCTGCTTGGAAGATGCTTTGCATCCATGATCTTGTTAAATCTTAACTCTGATTCTGTTATGTAGGTGTTGATGTACCTCTTTTACAAATGGAGAAACTGCAGCCACAAACATAGGGGTGCTGGAACTAGACCTTTCCAACCTGCAGTCTCACAAACTTTGTCCTTTAAGCCCCGATTCCCAGGGTTAAGGCAAAGTGGCTATTCTAGATTTTGGGTACATTCTCGTTTCCATATGACTTTTAAAATCACTTTGTCAATTTCTGCAGAAAAGCCTGTGGGATTTTGATGGGGGAAGGATTTATTGAATCTATAGATCACTTTGAGGAGAACTGACATCTTAGCAATAATGAGTCTGCTGACCATGACCTGGTGTATTTCTTCACTTATTTAAGATCCTCAGTAATTTTACTCAGCAAGGTTTTGTAATTTTCGGTATACAGGTCTTACACATCTTTTGCTAGACTTACCTACAAGTACTCGTATTTTTGATGCTATTATCAAAGGTATTTAAAAATGTCAATTTCTGATTTTTTATTTCTGCTATATAGAAATACAGTTGACTTTCATATGTTGATTTTTTTTTGTAGCTTGCAATCTAATAAACTTACTATGGCTATTTAAATTTAAATGAATTAAAATAAAAGTAAAAACTTGAGTGCACATGCATCTGGTGGCTACTCTGCTGGACGAATGCAGGTAGAGAGTGCTTCTGACATGGCAGAAGGTCATATGGGAGCATGTTGCTCTAGAATGACATCACCTGGCTCAAGGAAACAGGAATAGTGTTGGAAGAAGCTGACTCCAGCTCCCTCCAACTTCCGGTCTTAAAGGGTCTCTATCCTTTCTTCTGAGGGACCTAGTTTGGATGCTGGTTCTAAACCCACGCCCACCTCGCTTTGATGGGAGTCTGTAGTGTCAGCTCTCTTCTTGCATTTGAGCCCATCTCCTGCAGTTGGAAATTCCTGGGATAGAGGGGCCACATCGAGGGGCTAGCAGTCCTTCCTTGCACCTCCGTAGTGGGGTGGACTAAAAAGAGCAGTGAAGCTTGCCCCTCCTGCTTTCCTGAAGAACACAGTGAACGTCCACATGTCACTCAAGTATTAAGTAGTGTTATTTATTCTTCTCATTATAATTAGTATTAAAGTGCATCAGGCTCCCAGGAAACTGTCATTTTGATGGCATTGCCTCATTGAGTCATGAGAATGAGACAGGATAATCATAATACTTCCAGTACTTTATTTGGGTTTCTCAGTTATTGTAGATCCTTACTGTTGTCATTCTGAGTCGCACACCCTAAACCTTGGGCCTCTCAGTGGAAGGATGTTAAAGCAGAATATTATCATCGTTTAGGAGAAAATAGATGGAAGCATTTCTCTGTCTGACTGTGACCAGCTGAGGTGGGGGTGAAGGCAAAGGGACAGTGGCCTTGTGCGATTGGTGTGTCCATTTAATCCAAGGAAATGGAAACTGAACAGCCAGAGGAAACCTTCCCCAACACCGAGACCAATGGTGAATTTGCTAAGTGCCCTGCAGAAGATATTGGAGAGGAACAAGCTTTTAAAAGACCTAGAAATACTGATGAGTTGGTCGAATTTCGCATTCTGCTTCTGAGCAAGAATGCTGGGCAGTGATTGGAAGAGGAGCCAAGAATAGCAAGGTTGTGTATGTGGACTACAATGCCAGTGCTTCCGTCCAGACAGCCGTGGCCCCGAGCGCACACTGAGTGTCAGTGCTGGTACTGAAACAACTGGAGAAATGTCCCCAAATCCTCCCTACTTTGGAAGAGGGCCTGCGGTTGCCATCGCCCACTGCACCCAGCCAGCTGCCTTTCGAATATGATGCTGTGGAACGCCTAACTTACCAATACCATAAAGGAAGTGACTTTGCGAGTTGAGACTGTTGACTCATCAGAGTCTGGCAGGAGGAATTCCTGGGGTCAAAGGTGAAGTCAAAGAACTTCAAGTGAACACTTAAACGACAACCCAGCTTTTCCAGGAATGCTGTCCTCATTCCACTGAGTCATTCGTGTGGGAGGGAAACCTGATAGGTTGGTAGAGTACATGAAGGTTGTCCGTGAGCTTATTATCAGAGTCTCCCGTCCAAGGATGTGTACAGCCTTATGATCCTGATTTTGCGATGAAACCTATGACTGGTAGCTTTACAGTGATGTTAGATGACTGCTGTGGATGTCCTGTGGGATTTCCTATGCAAGGGGAGAGGTGGTTTTGACAGAATGCCTCCTGATTGTGGTGGGCATCAATGCCTCCATTTGGAAAAGGTGAGGATGGCCTGAGCCCTGTGTGAGGACCTGTCCCCCCTCCTCCTGGACCAGGTGGCCAGGGTAGCTGAGCTCAGGAAGTTCTTCTTCCACTACTGCCACCTAGAGGAGGGCACCTCATGGCCTGTGACAGAAGAGGAGCATGTGAAGACCGTGACGATGGCCGGCTGCTTTCAGCACTGAGGAAACTGGGGACCCTGCAGGGGATACATGGAGCCCTTTAGAGTGGCAGGTGGCTGATGAAGCCCAGGGTGGCTCCAGGCATGATTCTCCCTCTGCAGGAGGTCATGGCTCAGATGGTGATCTTGGTGGCCCTATTATTACCACACAAGTCACCATTCCCAAAGATGTGGCTGAATCTGTTATTGGCAGAGGTGGTCAGCAGATGCAATACATTCATCATGAGTCAGGAGCTTCGATCAAAATTGATGAGCCTTTGTAGAAGGGTCTGAAGACCGGATGATTCCTGTTACAGGAGCACAGGACCAGAGGCAGATGCACGGTATCTGCTGCCCAACAGCGGGCAGCAGTGATCGGGAAAGTTTTCCTAAGACTAGTAAAGAGCTGATGAAGTCCTGCATTTTTTTTTATCTGCCTCTGTGTCAAGAGCCCACATTGCTCTGCTAATAGGTGTTTTGCACGGGAGGTGTAGTGAAATCTTTGCTCTTCTCCAGGTGCAATGTTCTGGTTCCTTATACGCAGGGTGTGGGGAGGGTGTGCTGGAACTAAAACTGACATTTTGAAACAGCAGCAGAGTGAGTGGGTTTTTATTGTTGTTTATTATTGGTGGCTTAAAGGAAAATTCCACTGATGTGATTATTATGAACTCTTTGTTTTGTGGTCATTGTAGCATTTAGGGGTGAAGAGAAAGGGATGAAAAGTAACAATTGTCCATACGTCCCTGGCCTCTATTCAGAGCAGTGTGCAGAATGTAATGCTCTTTTGCAAGAAATGTTATTAATACAATTTAAAAATAAATTCAGTGAACTTAAAAAAAAAAAAAGAAAATAGATGGAAGCACATGGTGTGGCTTCTTATTTATTTATCTACTTTTCAGTGTAAACCAAATCTTATTTCGCAGAATGCCTTTCAGGTGGCTTCCAATGGAACATAAAACATAACAAGACAGTATAAATTAAAAATGAGGCAGATAGGAGGAAAAGAGCATGCTGGAACTGGTAATAATGCTAAAATGGTGTTTTTTTCTCATCTGCTGCTTACGTACGCCACAGCCACGTAGCTGCCAATGGAATAAAGGAAACTTGTCAGATAGACAGTTCACAATGTCTACACGATAAACACAAACCAATTGCTTGGGGAAATTCTGTTCATACAGGCCAGACAGCAATTGTTCCCAGGAGTCCTCATAGAGAAATGGCGTGTGATATCAGGAACAGTGTTCTCCACCGCAGTCTTATCGAGGGCGCGGGAGTGAACTTCATAGGCTTGTTCCATATAACGATGCTCGGTGTAAAAGCAGTTTTTGTGGGGTGGGGGTGGCTGATGAGAGAGAGGGTGGGGTGGGCAGTTGCTGATCCATCAGCCTCCTGGGATACTTTAAATGTATCTTATGAGTGAACAGATTCAATAACTATTTTTTTCAAGGGAAACCCCCAAGTATTGTCTCCCTCATTGATAGTTCAGGAACTGTTAGGAGCCAGACAGTTTACACGATGCTCTAGCAAATGACTGCCTGGCTAGTTAAACCCAGACTTCTATTCCACAGTATGGTTGGAAGTAGGCTAACATCTTTCTATAAAATATGAGGTGCCTGTCATGACACCGCCACTAAGAGGACAACTACAGCCCTGATCTGAGATGGGTTGTGGTGAATTTTTTAGATGCTGCTTTTATTCTGTCCTAGGGCCTAGAGGAGCAGCCTACAGAGTCACCTAAGTTAGTTCCATTTAACAGGGCAGGGGTGACTAGCCTGAGAATTTCCAAAGGAATTGAAATAGATGCGTCATGACCAAGAATCTCCATAAGACACCACCAGCAGGTCTAACTTTCAACTGTGCTATTTCCTACTGTCACTTCCAAGATAAGCTCAGGAATCACTAGGTCATCAATGGTAGAAACTTTTCTATCCACCAGTTTTAAGTCAGGGAAATAATGACAGTGACTTTGTTTCTGGAGTAGTATGTCAGTGACGTTTCTTTCTGGCAGTGGTTAGTGAGCACTTGGTGGGCTCACAGTGTGAGATAAATCATATTGCCTGTGTTGTAGAGAATGCTCACTTTCCTTACTATAGAGTGGGACTCTGTAGCTTGCTTATCCTTAGTGGTTTCAGATCACAAATAGTTAAGTTCAAAAGGAAGACCAGCTCATATCCCTGTTTTCTCCTCTACTGGAAACTTCATACGTTCTTTAGAAGACTCCATCTTCTGGTGCCAGCTCTCATGGAATTACAGTGCAAGTTCTACACCAGAATCAATGGGCAGGACCCATCCAGAGATGTGTATACCTGGGCCTAGAACAAGTCTAATCCTTCAGGGAAAACGCTGATTAAGGCCAATAAAAGCTATAAACAAACCCATCTTCTGGGACAATTTCTCCTTGAGAGTATAATGCATGAGGTATGGTGGAAGGTCTGTGGCTTCCATAACTTGCTTCTTTCTTAAGTGACACATTGGCCTGAAGAATGCAAACTTACAATTTTTCAAGCATTTTTTTTTTCAAGCAAATAGACGATGTGCATTCTGGGTAGAATGTCTAGTGTATGCTTTGGGGAGCCCTTTTAAAAAGATGAACACTATTCAGGGCACAACTAAATGTAACTGTGTTGACAGAATTAGCAGTGTAGCACAGTGAAAAAGTACATGGACACTTGTTTCCTGGAAGATAATTTGGCAGTAGATACCTAAAACCTTGAGAGTACACAGTTTTGCAACAGGTAATTTTACTTATGGGAATTTACTTAAGAAAATAACCAAAAATGGGGGGAAAGATTTATGTGCAAGTCTGTTCAACAGGATGAAAAATTGAAAACAAAATAGACATCCAGCAGAAGGGACTGATGAAGTCAATGCTGGAATGGAGGAAGTCAGTATCAGGTTACAGAAGTGTATTTTATGATATTTTCACCATATATATTTAAGTGACAGGACCAAGTTATAAAACAATGTGTCCAATGTATTAATTTTTATGACCAAATATATACAGTGGCCCCACCTTTATCCAAGGTTTCACGTTCCATGGTTTCAGGTCTCCACAATCAATCACAGTCTGCAAATATGAAATGGAACTAAGCACTTCATTAGTTTTAAATTGTGCACTGTTCTGAGTAGTGTGATGGAATCTCGCTCTGTCCCTCTCTGTCCAGCCCTGGATGTGAATCAGCTCTTTGTCCAGCATATCCATGCTGATCTCACTAATTGCCCATGAGTCACTTAGTGCCCATCTCAGTTATCGGATCAACTGTCACAGTACCACAATGCTTGTGTTCAAGTCACCCTCATTTTACTTAATAATCACCCCAATACTCAAGAGAGGTGATGCTGATAATTCAAATATGCCAAAGAGAAGCCATAAAGTGTTTCCTTTAAGTGAAAAAATATATATGTATGAAAATACATAGTGTCCTTGTATATAGGGCTTGGTACTATCTGCAGTTTCAGGCACCCAAATGTGGGTCTTGGGAAGTATCCCCTGTGGATAAGAGGGTATTACCATGTACACATAGGTACACATATGTATATATAGATATCTACATGCCTATATACATACACACATACAATTATGAAACACATATCAAGACATTTAACCATTGATTGCAATGGTAGGTTATGTATGCTTTTTATTTTCATCTTTGTTCTTTTCTGTTTCATCTAAATTCACTGAAACCAATATAGGTAACTAACAAAACCAGAAGAGAATGCGATTAAAAGGAGAAAACTGGTCCCTTGTTTCTAGCTACAGAATATTCTAAGGATGGGAGGAAGCCATGACTTTGGGGTAGCTGATTCCTCAGGGAGGGCAGCTTTACCCTTGGGTGTTCCCCACACCCTCATTGTCACCATCACTGCTCCTTATGCATGAGGGCTTGTAGAACTACTTTGTGCCTCACCAGATCTCTACAAATGACGGCCTCATAGAGGCCCATGCTGGCGGTTCTTAGGGGCTCCTGAGCAGGCCCTGTCAGCCCCATGGCAGGGCTAATTCCCAGGCCTCCCTACAAAGGATTGGTGCCACCTGGGGCCTGTACAACGAAGAGCGTTTGAAGAGTCTCAGAGATGAGGCGACGTGTCCAAATGCTCTGCAGAGATCTCCGCAGGGGCAGCGTATGTGTTTAGACAAATCACAGGCACTGGGCAGGTTGCAGACCCCGATCCGGCAGGAAAGCCTCCTGCCTAGTGAGCACATCAGCGGGGCAGCAGCTACCCAGGGCTGAGGAGATAGATAAGCAGACAGGACAGTTCTTGCTGAAGCGCATTCTTCTAGTAAGCTCGTTTTCTCGCTCCCCCTGGGCTGCCACTCGCTCCCAGGGCTATCAGCGCTGTGGAAACAACTCCCCTCCTCCTGATTCTGTATTGGGGGCCTCCTCCATGTGGGACTTGTGTTGGGAACCTAGTGGCCACACCATAGCTAAACAATAATGATAAATTAATGCTAATACTCATAAGCTGATGTTTATTGAGTGGTTACGCCTCTGATGTATTTAATTCTTGTGACCAGTCTTTTAGGTGGACATTGCTTCTAGCCCATCTTATAGAGAAGGGGACTGAGCCTTAGAGGAGAACTGAGTCAGAGTCACACAGGTCGTGTGTGGTGGAGGCAGGGCTGCACATAGGCCTGTGTCGTATTCGTGAGTCCTGGGCTCATCCTTCAGTGCTCACCTCGTAACCCTGTCACCTGTGTCACCACTCTATACATTCTTTTTATACAGATGGCTTTTTACTTCACAAAACCTCATTATTTAGCACACATTTACATGCCTTTAACTTGCAGTGTACTATGATAGATACTTAAATTGGTTTGAGTTTCTCAAATCTACAAACAAAATCAATGCAATGAAAATAGCCTTGGAATATTTCCCCAGTTGCTCCCCTCTAGTTGCCTTCTTACTGGCCTTCTACTTTCTTAGCCACACTTCTCAAATGTGGTGTCTACACCTGCAGTGCGGGCATCTTCAACTCCCATCTCTTCCTGGAAATGGCCCTTTGCAAAGGTCACCAGTGTTTTTATTGCTACAAGGGTGCATGTTTTTATCACTAGCCCATATATTTGACTCTGTTTTCAGCATTTCATGATGCTGACTGCCCCTGCCCCCTTGAAAATCTTCCTCCCCTCTTGAGTCAATGAAATCATCTGCCAATAACTATGAAGGGTCTGAGATTTTTACCTTATTTGCAAGCTAATGAGTTAGGCTGCCAGTTTCATAGATGCTGGCAGAAGACACGAGTCTCCTGGGTCAGAGACAAAGAACTTAATTATTCACCACACTGCAGGCAGCATGAGCTTTGGGTTGGCAAGTTTCCCTTGTCCCCACTCACACAAGTACCCTGGGGATGATGTGGGGGTGGATTTAGGTGGGGTCTGCATACAATAGGTCTGTGTCATAGCTGAGGGACCTTGGGTTTAGGAAACCCGAATCTTTTATTAATATCTTTATTAAGACACATTTTACCAACCATAAAGTTTAGTAAGTCTACAATTTGAATGGCTTTAGTGTATTTACAAAGCCATGGCACCATCACCACAGACTTTGTCTTTCTTTCTTTTCACTTGTAGGCACCCCAGAGTAAAAACCAGCTCCTTTAGGGCAATGCAGGGGATTAACATGCAGCTAAATTTTGGATTTGCAAAAGGTCACATTCCCTCCAATTCATCTGCACTGATGCCTCCTCCTCCCTGATCCTGTGCAACTCACCTCTGAGGACCCTAACCAGCTCTGACCTGGAAGTTTCCCCTCGCCCCTTATTCGCCTTTATGTTCTCCTACCTTGTCATCAGTGTCTTGCCTCAGCCTCTCCTCAGTTTACATGCTTCAGGTTTTGATTCTAGCTCATCCTGGCCCCAGCGCACAAGATCTGGGACCAGGAGTCCTGAGCAGTGAAAATCTGCTTCTTACCCTTGTGGAGTTTACCTCTTGGCAGCAAGACAGTCACTAGGCAACTAATCACAGAGGGTACATATTTCATTACAGATGTGACCAGGCTGCCAGAGGAAACCAGGGTTCTTTGGAGTAGGGAGTAGGAAGAGTGGGGGAGGATTATGAGTATCAGATAAGTGCTGTAGGAAGAAGTGGCCTTTGAGCAGAGATCCGTGAGATGAACTGGAAAGAGTCAAAGGGAGATGGTGCCATGCTGAGAGATGGCACATGGGCAGGCCCTTCACTGCCTGCTCATCCTCTTTGCTCAGGGCGGTGGCTGCTCCCTGTAGGGCTTATGCCAGTACCCTCCTGACTCTGCAGGAATTCTAAACCAAGAAATCAATCCCAAATGAGCAGCCAGCCAAGCACATGGTAGGCCCTTGGGAAGGGGCTTCAGCACAGCTACTCAAAGATGATTTATGTCCACTTCTGTTTCTTTTAACTTTTAATAAAGAATAATCAAAAGCTATTCTTCAGGGGCTGCCAAAGAGGCACAAATATGGTCTTAAGTGAGTCACTGGGCCAGATTTTAGCAAGTTTCCAAATGTCATGCCATTGAAATTGTATGACTAGAAGTGAAAAGAATATTCATTACAAATGAACTGTGGGAATTTTACCTAACTATCTTCCAGCCAGGAGATTCTGGAGCAGTTAGAATAATTTTCAGCTAAAAATGCTGGGTCTTACTTTACATTTACTTTTTTTTTTGCTTGTTTTTTGTTTTTGTTTGTTTTAAATGCCAGAAGCTTAAAACAGCCCCCAATGGTTGCCAGACCCGGTATTAGAATATCTCCTGACAAACAGGTATAATGTTGCTGTACACGGTTCCCTCTTATTAAAGACCGGAATGTTTCCACTTCTGATTATAAATCAATTACAAGCCTGCATGCACTCTCTGAAATAATGACAGCCATTTTTGCAGGATATGTCTTATCTCTTTGTGAAGGGAAAAATGTCATGACACAGAAGAGCAGAGAGGGTGGGGAATTGCAAAATGGTGAGGTTATCATAGTTACCTTGGTAGCTAATCGGGCACTATGAAAATAGCAGTCTCTCTATGGCGTCAGGTGCTTCTCCTGTTTTTCTTCTCTAGATGGTTCCTGAAGATAGAGAGGTCTTGCTGGGGCGGGATGAGATGGAAGGGTACACGTGTGCCAGGGTCAGAAATATGCATATGTGGGTATTTGCAACCTCTGCTCTTGGGAAGGTAGGATTTGAGTTGTTTTAAAAGACAGAGACAGCAGATTCAAGAGGAGAAAGAAAAAAAGAGAGATGTCAAAGAAACTGTTGCCATGATGAGAAATACATGATTATAAAATAGAATTAAACAGGACCGCCGAGATAACTATATAATGCTTTCATTCAATTTAGAAGTATGCCCCTGGACAGCTGAATTGGAAAAAGGTTCACCTTCCAGGCAGGTGAAGCCCCATGGGCATATAGCTTAACAAGCAGACAGAGCTTTGAGCAAAGAAAACATAACCTTCATCCACGCAGACTCAAAGGGTCTGAGTTCAGGCCTCATGGCTTTGCTGGGCTCAGGTGCTGTTCCCCTGGCCATTCTTGGTAGAGTGATGATTGCTCAACCTCAGGAAGTGGCCTGCATTTAAGGAATATTTCCATTCATGTGTTTTGGTTGCTTTCCACTGAGCAACTTAAAATGACTTTAGCCTTCAAGTCTTGGAGACCCCGGACAAGGCCAGCAGCATCATTATCCCTGGAACTTGTTAGAAATTCGAATTACCCAGCCTTGCCCTTGACCAACTGACTCACCCCTGAGATGAATCCCATGCATGCTAACACTTGAGAACCACTGCTTTAGAATGATGGGACTGGGTTAAGAGAACCTTTACCCAGGCCTACTAGCATGCTGGATATGCCATCCCTTCATGATGTATTCAGAGAGTTCATTAGCCAAGAATAGAGGATGGTGCTTTGCCTGTCCTTACATACGTATTTCTGACTTAGAGACCCTGGCCGGAGGTTTCCAGAAAGCTAGTTATCTGGGCCTCTATCACAGCAATGCTCAGCCTGTTTTCTATGGGACACTCATTTTCAAGATGGCATGTGCTGTTTTTTGAACAGGCAAAGTAAGTTTCTAGAACACTGAGCGCTCTACCCTCACAGACTCATAGTGTAACTGTGCGCTGTCATATGCTGGGTGGCAGCTGGGAGATGGGATTAAGGCCTAGATCTCTGGAATTAGGTTACCTGGGTCCAAACCCTAACGAACTCTTTCACTCAGCAAAGTTGTGTAAGGTCTGCTCTGCCTCCTGGGTTCCAGGACCAGCAGCTTTGGCAGGACCTGGGGGCTTGCAGACATGAGGATTTCAGGCCCCGCCCCACACTCACTGCAGCGGAATCTGCATTTGTAATGTGTCATTTGCATGCACATAGTTTGAGAAGTACTATTCTAAGGTATGTCCCTGGACCTCCCTCTGCCTCAGTTTCCTTATTTGTAAAATAGGAATATTAATAGGGCTGGTCTCAAGCTTTTTCATGAAGCAGAATCACCAAAAGGATTTCCTGAACAAAAAAACAGCCTGGCTCCTTAGCTGGTGATTCGGATTTGTTCATTTAGGGTGGGGCCAGAGAATTTGCATTTCTAGCAGGTTCCCAGGGGACAATAATGCAGTAGGTCTGGGGACCGCTGGGGGCCACTCTTTGAGAAACACTGATCTAGAACGTTCTAAGAGCATTGCTCTTGTCATGCCACCCTTGTTTTTTCTCCATGAAATATGCTCTTTCAATACTCGACTGCATGTTTATGTTTTACCCTTTTTGTTTTGTTGGAATTTTAACCAGCCTCTGGGCAGAAATTATACTTCTCACACTTCACACTCTCTCATCTTGTTAAATAATGTTTTGTTAAATAATGAGTACATTTTCAATGTGATTAATAATGGAATAAGAAAAGGGGAAATCAAACTCAGGCTACCAACCCCAGTAAACAACATCTACAAATGGGTATCAGCCCTGGGATTCTTTTAAAAATCTATATTTCTGATAAGTTTCCAGGCGATGCTGATCCAGCTGGTCCAGGAACCACCTTTTGAGAAGCACCTTCCCAGGAATTTTAAAAGGATTAAATGAAATCTATCATGTAAACCAGTTAACACAGTGCCTAGCACAGACTAAATGCTTAAAAGTGTCAGTTAATGTGATGTCTACTAAAGAAATGCTCAGCCAAATCACATTAAGTGAACAAAATAGTGACCAAACTCGCTTTTCTGTGAAGGTCACTTACAGCCTATTTTTTTTGAACATAGATTCTAGAGCAGACTGTTCTCAAGGCAGCAGCTCATAGGTCCCCCTTCCCCAGGACACTGCCTGTCCAGTGCCTGACATGGCCTGACAGTGCCAGCATCTGCTGGCTCGTAGCCTCAGGGTAGGGTCAACTCTGTGGCACGCGGCATGCTCCAGAGCTCCTGTGGGATCAGGCTGAAGTTGGACTCCAGTTCTGACCACATCCTTGCTGGGTTCCTTTCTCTCTCTGTCCCACAAGCACTCAGTAAGCCACCCTCCTCAGATTCTGCTGCTGGGGCGCCTGCCCCAAGACACCATCAGTGCCCACTGGCCCATAGACTCAGAGGGGCTAGAAGGTGATTCTGTTAGAACAACAGACATGGGTCTGAAAGCCTTGCCATGGGGGGAAAGGACGTGTGGCCCGGAGTTTCAGGGGGAGGCTATCCTTTGTCTGAAAAATATTACAGGGGCCAGAAGAAAATTCCCAGCAAGCGGGAGTGGCTTCACGGACCTGAGGGCCTGACAGTCTTCCCCAGGCTGCCTTAGGCCTCAGTCATGTCTTGCTTCTCTCTGGCGTTTCCCAGGACGTTGGCTCTACTGTCCTGCTCCTCTTTCCGAGCGTCCTAGCATTTGCATCCAGGCGCGTTGACATGGCACCTGACGTCTTGGCTGGGAAGGCTTGTGCCCCACCTGGTCTCTGGGCTGTGGTCCTCTTCCGGTGTACCTGGCGTACCCCTGGCCCACCCTTGTCTGTGTCCACTCAGACCCGCTCAGTTGCCTGTGGGCCTGGATGTCTGAGTTCTTTCCTGCTTAATGGCACCTCCCCATTGTTTTCTCGCCTTGCGTTTTCTCTTCCACCTCTGTCTGGGGCTGAGACAGAGGCTGGGCCTGTGCTTCTTACGCATTCACTCCACTTTCATGCCATTTCTATGTTGCCACAGCAGTCTGGCGTCTTAGCCTCTCGCCATCGCTGATCTTCTAGAATCCGTGCTGATCTCTGCTTCTGGGTTCCTAGGTTACTGCTCATCAGCACCTGCTTGCCCTTTCGTCTGAGCTCATCTCTCTGAACTTAACCTTCATTCTCCTTGCCCATGGGCCATCACAGTGCTATTTCCTGTCATGGCTCTGAGCCCTTTTGCTTGTCCCTGTCCTGCTGTTGTCTGCTCCCAATATGACAAGTGTGATTATCAAAAGGCCTATTTTCCAGAGATTTTATAAGACAACCTGCAATTTCCTGTCCTTGGATAAGACAAAGCCTGGTGGTTCGGGTGCTAAATAGGACAATGTGAATTGTTCAGGGGGGATTGCACTTTGGTTCTGTTAGCATCTGACATCATTAAAAAGAAAAATAATACTGGAGGGGACATCAAAATAAAACTTAAACAAAATGTGACGAATGAATGTTTTGCACTTAATCAGCCCTTTGCTGATGTAACTAATTGTACCAAATTAGTAGTTTAAAACAACACAAATTTATTACCTTAGAGTGGAGACCAAAAGTCAGAAAAGGGTCCTACTGGGCTAAAATCAAGCTGTGGGCTGGGCTGCGCTCCTAGAGGTTCTGGGGGAGAATGCATTTCCTTGCCTCTCCCAGCTTCTGGGGGCTGCCTGCATTCCTTGGCTCTAGCTCTGTCTTCCAGCCATCAGTCATGTCACTCTGACTCCTGCTTCTGTCACCACATCTCCTCTGACCCTTCTGTCTTCCTCTTTCACATCTGAGGACCCTTGTGATTACATCAGGCCCACCTGGATAACCCAGGAAAATCTCAACACCCTTCACTGAATCACATCTTCCAAGTCCCCTTTGCCATGTAGCAACATATTCACAGGTTCCAGGCATTAGGACGTAGACATCTTTTGTGGGCGGGGGAGGGGGCATTACCCTGCTTACCCCACTTTTCCTGGCTGATTTCATAGTTCATTTGGAGAGTTCTGCTAACACCAGCATATGCCTTCAGGTGCTCAGTATTTATTCATAATAACTCCATAAAGTGCACATTGGGATCGAATCCACTGTCCATATGAGGAAGCGAAGCTCAGAGAAATGAAACTACCTGCCCAAGGTTGCACAGATTGGACATCTGAGTGCGTGCTTCATTATCAGTGCCTGGCTCCATCCCTATCCTCTAACAGTATCTAAATAACTGTAGCTTCTGGGAGCTCACCTGTGGCCCCTGGGGGCCCAGTACATCCAGGAGAAGATGCCTGTGATTTGGAATCGATTGCAGACGAGCACGTTTATGCCAGATCAGTTGCTTATGTATTTTAGGTACATTGTATTTTTCTGTTTGGATTTTTTAAATACTTTTTTTAATCCTAAATATTCAATATTTTTATGAATACATACCTCAATTATTGTGGTTTTCATAAATTTTACCAAGTGGATGGTGGGCCATTTCAATCTGAAGATTTAGGTCACCCTTTAGTATGAAAAGTGGCCTAATATATTAATCTTGGAATATGGTTTCTGTTCCTTTCATTCAGCTCTCTTCCCAAGGATACCAGTTACTTACATGGTAGTTGTCTGGTCTCTGTTTTCTTCATCACTTTGTCTCTCTCCAATTCCTTCTTTGTTTGTTTTTTGTTCTCTAGGTTATATTTTTCAAACCTGTCTTCCAGGTCACGGATTTTCTGCAATGTTGGTTCTGCTACTAATCAACTTTTAATGCCATTTTGAATTCTGCAGATGGCATTGTTTGTTATAACTCTTCCCTTCTCTTGTTTTCTTTCTTTGTACTTTTCCTTATCCATTTATTTCTTAGCTCTTATTTCTTAGAGCCCGTGTGTTGACATCTTTTTTTTTTTCTTTCTTTCTTTTCTTTTGTCTCCCAGATTTCTTGACTGTTCAAAGTATTGGATATCTGAGGGAAAATCCTGTGTCTTATAAGCTGTCTGTTAGGTTGGGACATAGCATTTTTGCTTATACCCCTCCACCTTTTATACAGCATAACATCCCTCCCTCCACCCCATCTTGTCTTGCCTTTTTGTTCTCCTCTCTCCTTCCTTCCTTTCTCCTTCCCTTCCCTTCCCTTCCCTCCCCTCCCCTCCCTTCCCCTTCCCTTCTTTTTGTCCTCAGCTAAGAAATTGGTAGCAAATAAGTGGATCCTGGTCAGATGGGGGAGTAGTTACCCCCCACATTAGAGCAACACACTTGGTATTTTCAGGACAGGTCTGAAGCCAGATGCCCTGCATTAAAAAACCAGCGCTTCCCCTTCCAAGCTGTGCAAGCTTGGACCAGTAATGTCACCTCTCTGAGCTTCAGCTTCTTCCTCACTTACTCAGTGGAGATCAGAAGTGTGTCTGCCTTATGGCTTTTCATGAGGATTAATGAGATGACATGCAAGACACTTAGCCGATACTAGTACTCACTCACTATTAGCTTGACAAAGAAGTAGAAGACAATGGTGTTTATGGTGTTATAAATAAAGCAGGTTAGAAGACACTCACCCATCCATCACTCATCACTTTCCACCCACCCCCAGCCCAGTGGCCCTGCAGGGCCTTGCTGGCCAGTGGAGAGAGTAGACTTCTTTGGTGATTCTATCTCTTCTGAGGTCTTCCCCATCGTTCAGCCAATTCTTCCTCAAATCCAGGCATATTCCTGGCATTTGCCAGAATTTTGTCTACTTCCTGTTTGCCCTATTTGGGGAAGGGGGACTGTGTTTGGACCCTGGCCGGTTCTCATAGTCTGGTTCAAGTTGTGCAGTGAGGCAGGTTGTTGGCAGTTCAGCCCTAAAGACTCTACCCCCTTCTATTTCGTTGCGTGGGTTTTTGTCTTGTTATGTTGCTTAGTGTCTGGAATGAGAGGGAGTTATGAGTGCCTCTCATAGTGCCCTGGCTTCTAAAATACAGCAATTTTAATATTTTCAAGTATAAAAGCAATACATGTTTGAGGCAGAAAGTCCAGAGAATGCCAAGACATAAATAGCAGGAAACCGCCACCCGCATTCTCCATGCCCAGTCTGGAGAGAGGCTGCTGGAGGCCTCCGCTACCCTGTGGTTCTCGGCTTCCTGCACATCACTGCCCACCCCTGCTATCCCACCTCATTCTCTTGGGACAGCTGAGCACCTGGGCCCGACTCCCTCTTGTGTCCCAGTCCTGACATATCACCGATGGAGGCAGTGGAAGATGACATGGGTAGATGCTGGTCCTCATGTGGTAGAACTGTTTACTTTGTGCAGAAAGCAATGAAGATCACATCTCAGAAAACTCATGGAGAAACTCATAAATCACAAGGTTTCCCTAAATCTAACCAGACAGTCAAAGCACTCAATTTTACTTTTGGAAAAAAAATTAAATTAAAGCAGGAGGCGAGAAGGTCTTAGTGAAAAGAATGCTTGGCTCTAAGTTGGAAGGCCTGAATAAGGGACTTATTTGCTCTGCATATTTATGTAACCTTATTGATATGGGAATTTTTCTGAGAGCAGCAACAATACACGCCTCAAACAAGATTGTGAGGGTTGAAAAGAAGACTCAGGGATTGGTACATAGCAGATGCCTAGTAAATATTTATTCAAACTGCATGTTTGTCCACGTGCCTTCCCAGTTATCATAACGTGCTGCTGGGAAAGGGTCTTATTCAAAATCAGAGCATCAGCCCTGAGACTCAGGACGGTAAAGACAAAAATGCTGTGCCATTCACCTTGATTCTAGACACGTTTTCATGCCACAAGATTCCTGGACACAGTGCTGCAGATGCAATGGGCCAGGTGCTGCCCCAGGGAGCTCACTGTCTACAGTGGGAAACACTTGCAGGCAAAAATGAGTAGGAAGTGTGCATGACACAGAGTGGAAGGTGGTGTGACATCTGGGGGACTGAGATGGTGCTGAGCTGAACTGAGATTTTAAGGGAGAGGAAAACAGATGATTCCAGGCAGACAAAAGAGTATATGCCAAGGAGTGGAGGTGCTGGGAAGCCCCCATCCACGTTCCACCCAGGAGGACAGGTTGGTCTCTGGTGGGGTGGGGTCTGGAGGTCTGGCTGTCGATCATTTTGCGGGCTGGGTTCTCACTCATCTACCTGAGTTCTTCTTTGGATTCACCCAGCAGGTTCTGCTTAAGGTAAAGGAAAATGAAAGGAAGGTTAAGGGGCTAAGTGCCAACCCCTAAGATGCAGGTTAAGCGAGGCACTACCATGTTTCCAAGCAGCCTGTGCCCTCTCTTACCACCAGGGGTCCACCCTCTGGAATCAGCTCTCCAACAGTTTATTCTTGAGTCAGATCACTCCCCCAAACCAGCCATGGAAACTCCTGATGAGGGAAAGTCAAGGCTCCCAGGGGGTTGGGAGGTGGGTGGAGCCTCTGTGCTTGGGGGCACCCAGCAGCATCTGATGATATGATTTCTCCTGTCCCGCCCTTCCTATGTCCTGCAGCAGTGGAACGGCAGGGACACGGCCCTCATGGTCACCCGTGTGGTCAACCACAGGCGCTTCTCAGCCACGGTCAGCGTGGCGGACACTGCTCAGCGGAGTGTGAGCAAGTACCGCTGCGTGATCCGCTCCGACGGGGGTTCCGGCGTGTCCAACTACGCGGAGCTGATCGTGAAAGGTGAGCGCACCCGGCCACGACTCTCCCCACGTGGTTGATTATCAGGGGACTCCTTGACTCCGCCCTCGCAGAGGGTGGGAGGAGTTAGGGGGTCTTTTCTGTGGCTCCTCCTCCTCCCATTCAGGAGAATGAGAAATACACCCCCGCCCCCAACCGCACTCCCTCACACTGCAAAACGTTATTGAAATTCATGCAATACTGCGTTGTGACTCAAACTTGGATCTTGCATATAGTATTCATAAGTGACAAAGACGACATCTCCAAATTCGGCTTTATTTTGCATGTAAAGTTAGAATGAACCAATGGCCTTGTGCTTCAATAGCATTCTGTTGCAGTGTTCAGAGAGTACAGTTGTTTCTGAGGGGTTGTTTTTTAATTGAAAGCATGATATAATGACAATATTTTGGAAGGACTTTTGAAGTAAATAATCCCCTACCCCACTGGCCCTGATGCAATTCTTTTCAATTTTCTTGTTCCCTTTGATGTATGTTGATATGCTTTCCATGAAAATATGCACATGGCTTCCTTTTGTGCTTTTTTAAAGAAGCTGGATATCCTATTTATTCTTGAAAGTCTACATACTCTGTTATAATGCTTAATGGTTGTCTTCTATGTCATCAAGTGAATCATCCAGTTTTAAAAAAGCCTCCCTATTTGTAGTCATTGAGGTAATTCCAGGTGTTTTTTGTTTTTGTATTTATATTTCCTTTGTGCATGCAGCAATTACCTCGATGGAGTTCTTCTGAAGAGAACATTTTTATTCTATTGAACCAGATTATCCCCTTGGATGAATTCCCTGGGGTTAGAGTTGGTAGGCCAAAGAATATGAGCATCTTTATGGATTCTTTTTTCTTTGTGTTGCAATATTGCTTTTGCAAAAAAAACAAACAAAAACAATTTGACAGTTTATACTGGCAACCTCAGCATGTGAATGTACTCATTTTCCAGCATTATGTTCACCGATTAAAATTTTAATAAAGCATAATTTAGTGGATGAAGTAATGGTGCTGTTCCCTTACGCTCGCTGTGGAATGGTACCTGGTGTGTTTGAAAGTGAAAACATGGATCAGCCCGCCAGAAGGCTGCTGAGTGGGCTTCCTTGGTCCAAGTAGGGGTTGCTGTGAAGCTTGTGACCTGTGTTTGCTGGCCCCCGTGGACCTAGTAGCCTGGCCTGGATCAGAGTAGGGTTTGCAGTCTGGGATTCTCTCTCCTGGTCTGTGCTGACTTTTGATGATGTTCATATGGCTGGTCATTTGTCATCATTCAGGTCTTGGCTTGAATGCTATCATGACATTTTCTTGGACTCCCCCGACTGCGTCCCATGGTCCCCTATTCTGCTGAATCATTCTATCACATCACCTTGTCTCTTCTCTACATATAGCACTATCACACTTCAGAACGACATTTTTCCTTTTTTGTTTACTTAACACTCTTTCATCCCTTCCTTTAGGATGTAAGCTCTGTGAACTGAGGGGCAGGTGTCTTCTGTGTGATTCATGGTTTCCAGGAAGTCCCTCAAGTTTAGTGGGGTGCCTGGCACAGGTGCTGAATGTACTGAGCCCCACAAAATCGCCAGTGTTGGCCGTTGTGACCTGTGCAAGAAGTCACCTCACCAGGCTCAACCTTAAAATATTTGCTGAATGATGGGTGAGTGGAATGGATTATTGGCCTCGGCAGGAATCCATTTCATCACCATAATGCTGTGAACACTCAGGCTGAAGCTCAACAAATTAGGCAATTGTGAACAAAACAACTAGGAAGGAAAAAATCATCTTTAAAATCATTTACATTGTGTGCCATTAATATATAAAGGAAACTGTCATTTGACCGCATTAGGCTCCTATCTTTGTTTTTTTGTCTTGGTGCCATAAGCTTGATTTGTGTGACAAGTGACCTTTGCAGGCCTTTCAGGTACTCGATGAATATGTAATTTCCCACGCTGTTCCCTCTGAAGCCTCCTCAGACTCCTCTCAGGGCGCCTCCCACGCTGGAATGGAAGCACCACCAGGGAATGGACTGCATTGTCTCACGCTCTCCACAGTCTCGCCTGCACCTTGCACGTGCTGGTACACAGTTGGTCACGAGAGAATAGGGCGAATGATGATGGGAGCTAGTGTGGCATTCTGAACTCGTCACAGCAGACAGGTGGACCAGGAAATGCATGCTTTTTTTCTTTGCCTGCGTCCCCAGTTGTGGGGAGGAGGTCTGGAAAGGCCTGAGGGACAGAGGATGTGTGTGTCATGGTGAAGCGCCATTGCCTTTGATGGAGGGGTTCACTGGGTGGACCCTTTGCGGGCTGTGTGAATATCGTCTGGGAGCCCCTGCTGCTCTGAGTCTGCTCACGGCAGCCCCTATGCTCTGTTATAAGAGGGGTGCTAGGTGGACTCCTTCAGTCTTTTTCTCCTTAGGTGATGGGGGTTGGCACTCCCCATAACTTGGTCCCATTTTATTGCACCTTGATGAAATCCTTTATGGGATATCACATTTTTTTTAGTGTCCATTTTTTCCCCTATTGCATTTTATTTCTTTTACATTCAGCTGGTGGTAAGCTAGAAGCCAGATCCCTTGCATATAGACGCTCCTTCACATGCACGATCTCAGTTCATCCTCACTGTGGCTCTGCACTTTAGTTTTATTTTAACTCATTTTACAGCAGGGAGACCAGCCATAGCCAGGTTGGGAAACAGAGAACGGTCCTAAGTCGGCACAGCTGAGGTCTGACCTGGGGTTGGCTCACACTATTCATGCCATCCTAGAGGGCCTGAGGGTATGGCTTTGTTGGCACCTAGTATCATGACATCATGAACAGTGTAGAAAGGGTCTAGACAGCAGGCAAGGTGACGGAGGTCCCTGGACCTGCCACTAACTTGTCCTTTAAACCCATCATCCCCACCTCTCTAGAATGGAGTAATTACTTCTAGGTTCCTGGAAAAATGACTTTAACAACTACACACACACACACACACACACACACACACACACACACACACACACACACACACACACACAC
>PVKE010000240.1:0-80810 GCA_004027555.1 Craseonycteris thonglongyai | reverse complement strand
ATTCTGAAGAATGACTGACTCACCGCTAGGGCCTCTTGCCCTGGCAGAGCCAGGGTGCTTGAATACTTTAATACTAAAGGATTTGCATCGGTTCTAAAAAAGGCAAATATAAACTCTTCCTTCTTTCAGGAAATGGGGAACATCTGAGAAACAAAGCTATTCATCAGGACTAAGTGTTCTCCCAGGGGATGGGGCTCCTCCCAGAATGGATTTCCCTCTTGCTGCTTTACACCTCACACAGAGTGTGGTTGTAGGAGGTCTTAGACCAGTGCCTGGCCCACTCCTCTGTACGTGTTTGTTCAATAAAACAAATAACTTACCAGTGTGGGTGGAATTTCCCAGGTAAGGAAGAAAGGGGTGGTGGTGAAGTCCTGGATGGGTGGTTGGGGACAGGGCACCTGCCCCAGATGCTGATTTAATTGCTAGGTATTGGCCTTGACATAATCATTTAGGTCCTCCTCTGCAGAGCGGGGCCCAGTGTTCTCTCCCCATACCATCATTTGCTGAGCTTAAGGAAAGGGAGGGAAGAAATATAAACTTAGGAGCCAACATGTGGGCTTGGAAACATTGGGATCATGGGGTCCACATGGTCTCCACCCCACCTGAGATGGTTCATTCAGAACTCAGCCCATGCTGGGCTTGGGAAGTCACTGGGCCCCTCAGTGCCAGCAGCTAGAGACCACTCTGGTGGCGTTCATGACAGGTGAGTCCACTGGCCCAGCAGAGGAGGCCCCGGCTGGGTCTCTGTCTTTCTAACCAGGCATGTTTATGGCTGGCTTGGTCACAGCTACTGTGCTGTCCTCGGCTTGTGAGCATCAGTGCTTCAGAAAACGCCACCTAATTTGAGGGTAGGTAATATCAAAACGGAAGCAAATCGGAGTGACTTAATTCTGAAGAGCTGGTTATCGAGTTGTGATAATGTACCTGGGTACACATTAAATTACTCTGTAATTGAGGTTTTGCTCAGCTGACAATCTGGCCCCTCGGCCTTCCTTTTCCAGACCAGTGCTCATAAATGCACGACTCTCTGCCAGTTTCTGGGTTTCCTGCTGTTTTCGATTTAAAGGCATTTTAACTTATCCCAAGGATGAGGGTATTTTCAGCTCAAGTTATGCAGATGTGGTCCTGATGAAAATTCGCTGACATAAAAAAGTATGTGTTGTTAGTCGTGATTTTTAAATCCATCTTCCAGCTCCATTGACCAACCTACTGTGGGCCTAGAATCCTCTTATTAATATGCAAATTCATGCCCAGAAGAAATATAATCCTGGTGCTGAGAGGCAGATGTTCTGATACTCGACTTCCTGTCAAGGCAGATTGATAGGTCCATGGGTAGGGATTTTGGATGTGGATACACCAGGATTTCAATCCGTCATGGCCCTGGCCATTTGTGTGACCCTTCAGCAAACCATGCATTCCCTCTGGGCCTCAGCTTCCTCATCTGTTTAGTGGGGGTGACTCTCTAGATCCTTATGAGAGGGAGACAGTACATGTATAGAACGATCCCAGTACAAAGTGGTTACCCACACTGTGACTATCAATAGTCATATTTTCCTATCACAGTAAGGGTATTTCCCCAGTACATTGCCCATTTCCCCTCGCCCCGCTTAAAGGAATCATAAGCAGTACTGTGCCTACGTCTAAAAGTGTAGCGCCTTTTCATGTCAGACTAATAAGTCCGCCACCTCTCCCCACTCCATGTCTGACCTTGGCTTTCCTGTTTTTACGTCAGACTAAGCCCACCACCTCGCCCCGCTCCATGTTCCCGGTGTCTGACTTTGGCGTTCCCGGAAGGTATATTTCAGAGAAACCTCAGCATCTTCAGCTTCTCTGCAGGCTTCATGCTCTGTCGAAAAACAGCCTGATGCTCATGATCTTATTGTTTGTCTTTCTTCACTCATGATTTTATTAATAGGTTGCATCTTCTTTGTTTTTGTTTGTTTTTTACCATGGCTGCTGTTGGCAAGCACACATAGATTGCAGATATGAGATCTTGGGTTCAAATTCTGGTTCTGCCCTGTATGAACATTGGAACATCATCTCATGACTCCCTCATTATAAACTAGAATAATAGCGCAGCTCCTCTACATTTGGAAGAGAGGCCACGGATATGTCCACCTTTGTAAATGAGGTGCTGCCCATACTTTTAAGTTTGTCTTCAGCAATCTCTACATTTGTCATTGACCCAGTCTTAGCCCTCTGATTCCTTACTCTTCAATAATGTCACTGCTAGCTCTTCATGGGAAGAGAGAAATGACAGATGGGAGGAAAGTGGGAAACTTCACTAGAATATATGTGTGTGAGGGGAGGTGAACTAGAACTTAGATATGAATATTGCATTCTATATGGGCACAAAGACCAGCTTATTTTTGAAAAAGCATAAATATGGATAAATAACACCTGACACGTACTGGTTTCCTTGAATTATTTTGACTACTTCATCAGCTGCATGCTAACGTGTTGCATTAACACTTTTAATGCATTTGGAAATCAAATCAAATGGCAATTGCATTAAATCGTCATTCGCTTGGAACATTACCCTCCTGTGTTTAAATGGAAGAATCATCTAGGGTGTGGAAGGAGCTGAGGTCTGTCCTTAGTGAGCATTTATGGACCCTTTGCTCCTTGCCAGACCCTGGCGTGGACATGTCACATGCAATCTATTGAATCATCTCCTGCTCCCATGTTTCAGGTGAGGATCCTGGAGCCTGGTCACTCAGCCTTCCTAGAGTGTCACTGCCCAAGGTCTTTTCACTTCCTACTGTAATTGAGGGTTTTTTTCTGGCCTTCCTGATGCTAATTTCCTATAATGTGCTATCCTGTGTCAGATATACGTGGAATGTTGCTTCTGAGGAACTAAGTTGCAGGTGCAATTAAACTCAGTTAAACCGGGGGCCCTAGATTTGGGAAGATGCTGAAGTCGTTGCCTCTGTCCCCTCATGGGAGCCTAATTCACCCCTGAAACATTATGGCCTGTGCCTACTCTAGTGGCCCTTAACTGAGGGTGATTTTGTCCCCAGGGGGACATTTGGCAGTGTCTGGAGACATTTTTAATTGTCACACCTGGGAGGGGAGTGCTGGCATGTAGCAGGAGGCCAGAGATGCTGCTAAGCTTATTCTAATGCATGAGAGAGCCTTTACCACAAAGGATTGTCTAGCCCCAGAGGCCAGTTGTGCTGAGTAAGGTTGAAAAACTCTGACCCAGATCCCTACCCATTAGAGGCATCTTTATCTCTGATGCTCTAGTATTCTCCTACAGTCCTGTGGGATTCTGGCCAGGTGGGTGTGAGATGTGTGAGAAAGAGGGTAGAACTAGTTATGTGGCTATGAAAAAGTGACTGAGCCTCTCTGAGCCCATCTCTCTGTCTGGAAAACTGACATTTGACTTCTGGTGTACTCTTGACTTATGGCTCTGAGCCTCCCCTCCCCATTTTCCTCCTAAATACCCAGTAAAAGGAAAATGTGGTACCGGGAATGTGAGAAACACCTGCTCACTCTCAGGCTAATAGAGCCGCTTCATGTTTACCAAACACATGAGGCTCCCCTTCTACCGAGGGGAGAGGTGATTCAGAAGCAGCTGCCAAACCAAGGACTACATTTCCCAGCCCACCTTGTTCTCAGTGGGGCCCTATGATTCGTTCTAGTCAAAGGAAAGTGAGAAGTGGTTCATGTCCTGTCAGAGCCAAAGTGTTTAAAAAGTGGGTACCGTATTTTCCGGCGTATAAGACGACCGGGCGTATAAGACGACCCCCTAATTTTACAGTTAGTCTTATACAATGAATATAGGCCTAAACCTATGTTTTAACTGTAAAATTAGGGGGTCGTCTTATACGCCGGAAAATACGGTAGTAATTTTCCACTCTCTTACCTCTTTAGTTGGCTATATGTAGACAACTCTAAGTCCCTAGAAGGTGGCAGAGTCAAAATATTGAACAATCCTGAGTCCCTAAATCACCTTGTAAAGAATAATTGCCTGCTAAGCAGGTCTAATATTTAAGCAATAATAAACGGTTATTTTGTTAAGCTACTGTTCTTTGGGGTTTGTTACAGCAGCTAGCATTATATTAATTAAAACAAGTTGGATCAAGAAGAGTCATTAGCAAGCTCCCCAGGTTCACCTTCTTAAACTAAAGCTTTCTAACCTACACCAGAAGAGATAAGAAGATACTTCTTTCCTCTCCCACTGATATTAGGCTCAAAGTTTTAAGTTCTGTACAACCCGAAATCTGATTAAGTATCTCTTTTGCCAAGTGTTGCTTTTTATTTTTGAGATAAAAAAAATGTCTCTCCCTAACCATTTTTAATTGATGTAGGGTCTACAAATTCTAGAGCAAACATGTGAGGGCAAACATTGTGTGTATATGGTAAGAAAGGGGGTTGGGATGGCCTTGGCTCTGGCCCATGAATCTCAAGAACTGTGGGAGCTCAGGTAGAGTCTGTCCAGATGTGACAACTTGGAAAGCCAATTCAGAGAATGGGTCTTGTACTAGGAGTCCAAGGACTGGTGATACCTCTGTCAGGTGTATGAAGGTTTAGGGCTCCAGCTATATGTGAGGGAACGTGAGAGCAGAATAGCTGGACAGGGCTTGGGCTGGGGCTCTGGTCCTGGGAGAACCTAATGCATAAGGTAGGATGTCCAGGTGCATAGTCTGAGTCAAGCAGCTGACCACGGAGCTGTCCTCCTGCCCAGACTCCCCCAGCAGGCCACCTCTTCCACTCACGTCAGCTCACCTACCTGTGGAGCCCAGTGGCTCCAACTGGGAATGGGTGGGATGAGGAGATGGGTGGTAAAATAAAGCATTTTGTGTTTTGAAAATAAGCACAACCAATCACTGAGATAGGATCCTCATGAAGAAATAATAACACAGTTAAATATTAAAAAAACAAAAACAAAAACCTGGGTCAATTAGCAGGACAGGTTTAGCTTAGAAGAGAGGTAGCCTTCATTTTACTCCTAATTAGATTTGAGTGACCTTTTCTCTGGGCCTGAACTTGCCTATATTTGTCAAAAGAAAGTATTATACAGGTGGGTTTCAAAGTTATTCCTCCCTTAAACTAGAGAACACTTTCCTAAAATAGTATGAGTGACAAATGACGCAACTCTGCAGAATCATGGGGCTCCTAAAATAGCACAGTCTCTGCCCTCCCCCACAAGTGGATTTCTTTGCATCTTTAAAGTTTTTTATTTTTTATTTTAATGCATATGATCCTTCTCTTTTTTCATGCTTTCCTAGACCCTGGTAAAAAATGAGTCTAGGATTTAGTCTCTTGCCTTTTATATGAAGTGTGTTTGCACCAGCTTTTGATTCATAGAGTGGCAGGCCTGTTGCGTTATATGTGTGTCCAGAGGCAGATGGGACTCCCTTACAGCCCAGGGCATGGGAGTCCTCCTTTCTGATGGAACACAGCCTGGTGGGAGCAGGCAGGCTGATGTTGGCCTAGCCGATCCTCTGTTCTCAGTGAGGAAAGCTTCATGTTTGAGTTAATCACCGGTGAAATGTGCTCTGTGACGGGTTCTTTTAATCTCTCACACATGTGAGTGGGGAACTGCTGGGCGCCCTGGTGAGGCAGGACTGATTCGCTGTGTCTTAGCAAGCCCTTGAGAATGCCCTTCCAAAGGAGAGATGAGGAGCAGGCAGGACTGGGCCTGATCCTGCCTCTGCCAACGTACTGCTGTTGAATTAAGCTCTGCGCATGATGGGTCCTCAGTTTCTCCATCTATAAAAGGGAAAACTGATGTTACTTGCCTCACATCCCTGGAGTGAAATAATGTATGGAAATTAGAGAGAGAGGGACTTACTTCATACTAGTTGCAGAAGTTCTAAGATTCATGGGACAATTTTATGTGGTTCCTATACCATTTAGGTTTTCTCCTGGATAGGCAGGGAGGTGACACTTTTCAGACTCCTGTATTTGGGGGTGGCAGGAGGGTGGGGGCAGAGGAATGTGTGCCAATGCAATATATACCCCTTCAAGGTTCATAAAAATATTCCAATGTGCAAGCCTCCTGTCTTCTCCCTCCTGATGTGACATTGGGGCCCGGGTGTTGAGGCAGGTGGCATCTCCAGGTAGATGCAGTGAGTCTCTGAATGATATATGGAGCCCAGCATCACCCCTCCCCACCCATAACCCTTGGGCTGTGACATGAGTGAACAATAGCTAATCCACCTGTTGCAGGAAGGACAGGTGGCACTACCCCTTCCTACTTGATGGCATAGAAACCGCCTTTTACCAAGCCCACCTGCATGGTGAAATGACACCCACAGTGTCAAGACAGTGCCATGGTCCCCACTTGGTATTTTGCAGAGCCTGACAGGGATCAGAAGGGTTTTCCGAGTCTGGCTCCATAGCAAAGGGACTTAGCGGATTCTTCTGTGCAGTGACATAGAGACTGACTCTGCAGGCCGCTCCTCCTCTCTGGGCTTTGCTGTCACAGGCACATCCATGTGCACCCCCCACCCCTGTGACTTTTGTTTGGGGGGCACTGAGCTGACCACCCCTTTTCCCTTTCACCTCTCTTTCCCTAGCTAAACTAATGCGGTCCATTAGGTGACCAGGCAAGCTTGCAGGCCCAGGGACAAGGGTGACTCTTCCAGATGTCTTTGCATGTCTCTATGGAATCCTAGGCTCCTTGATTTTGTGTCTTGACTTCTGCAATGAGCAGAGATGAGGGAAACTGCAGGATGCCCTCCTAGAGTAGAGTTGGTGGGATGAGTGTCCCCAACTTCTCTTGCCGGAAGCACATACTCAGGCACACTGGAGAGCAAATATGAGGGTGCACGCAGCCCCCACCCCCCAAAGACACAGGAAGCTCCGGGGGGAGACCTGGCTCCTGGTCGTGCTCTTGTGGTGACTATGGGCATGAAGAGTTGTAGCCACTGTCCCCATTGTGATTCTCAAGGGACTTCTGTTCCCATTGCTCTTTTCAAGTGTCGTTCTTACAGTTCAGCGTGTGGGGGACATAGTGTTTGTAGCAACTGTTAATGACAGGGCTACTGAAAAAGATGTCTATTTTTGGAGTTAAGCTTCAGCCTAAAAGAAATAAAAATAAACACTGGGAAGTGTTTTTAAGAAAAATATGTAGAAAAATATTAATTCCATCTCAGCCTGCTATCCCTCCAGTGAGGATTGAAGGGGAATTTAATCTAGGATTGGAGGCCAGGGGTCTGGGCTTAAGCCCTGGCTCAGCCATGGGGTCACTTTTCCATGGGATGTCACTTTCTCCAATTCCTGCTGGTCCCAAGGACAGCTACTGGGTCAGATTTGTCCTGGTTGCAGCCTCTTCCCTCTGCTCTTGGCACCACTGGACCCATCACTGGTCTTAGAGCCAATCTGGATTGGGTACGAGGGTCTAAGCTCTCCTGGGGTCCCTCTCAAGTAGCAGCCCCCAGATGTTGCCTCATTTGTCTCAGCCTTATTGAACATCAGTAAGACACCAGCAAAATGCCACCACTAGGAATGGTAATAATGTGAATATTCATTATATCTAACATATGCTGAGAGCTTACTATGTACCAAGCTCTTGCTAAGCATTTCTAGAAAACTAGTCTGCAAATGTTTACCTTTCCTGATCCCATCCCATGGGCAGAATGTGCTTCCTGATCGACTTTGACAGAACCCCATAGACTGTGAGCTTGAACACTGGACTTGCTTTGACCAATAGCAGGTGGGTGGAAGGAACAATGTGCCAGTTCTAAGAAGAGGTACACGCGTTTCTGCTGCCCCTTTTATCTGTTGGCCTCCATCATTGGAACTTGCAGCAGGTAGCAGCTGCTCTTTCAGCCTCATTCCTGGAATGTGGGATACAAGGAGCAGATTTAAACCCACCTTGGAGCCATGCCACACTGACCCACAGACCCGAGAGCAGGAAGTGTCTGTGTTCATCTTTAACATTTGGGGATGTTTGTTATTGCAGCAAAAGCTGACTAATAAAACATACTTAAAGGATGATCTTAGAAAACTCAGCAAATCCACTGATACAGGCATAGTATTACCTCATTTTATATATGGGGTTAGACAAGATCCTCTTCTTCTTGGATCCTTTTCTATAATCATAAGCCTTGGGATCTGGTAGCATCAGCTCTGCACTCAGGTTATGGTCAGTGGGCCTTGAAGAACAGGGTGACTTTATGGGGCCTGGATATTAAGAGATTCTGAAGACAGAAGAGACTCCATTTCTTGGGTTCTTCTGGTAGTTGGAATAGCTGAGAGCGGCCTTCTACCCTCTAGAGAGGAACAGGCTTCTGAAGAAATAGAGGCAGTGGTGTCCCCCAGGACTCACTGTCCCAGAGGTCCATGAGGATCCCTGTCCCAGAGTCCTTGGGCTCATCTAGAGGGATGCCCTGCCAGAGACATAGTGCTGTATGCAGAGCTAAGACTCCCCTGGCCTCCGGTGGCCATGTGCAGGGCAGCTAAGAAGCCGGTCTAGACAGCAAAGGAATCATGAAAGGGAATAGATCTCAGACAGTGGCCTCAAGGCCTTACCTCTGAGTGGGAGACCTGGCTTCTGGGTCTGGTTCCTGGTTGGGACTCCTGACCCATTTCTGGAACTTCCTGGAGGACCTCCCCAGGCAACACCTGTTGTCACTAGAGCCTTTACCCACATTGCCAGCACCCCACTGAAGCCTGGACCCCCACTCCCAGCACATCCCTGGAGGAGCTTCCCCCTAACCTGGCCTTCTGTGTTCAGAGCCCAGAGGACCAAAGTGCGAAGGATGGAATGCCATTTCCTATACAGTGAAAGTGTGTGTTGATAAGCCCAAGCAGTCTTCTGGGGGCTCCGAGGGCAGTAGATGGCATGGCTGCAAGAGCACGATTAATATACTGATTGCAAGAAGCAACTGAGGGGAAGCCGGGATGGCTCAGTGGGCTAAGCGCTCACTTTGCAGCGCTGGGGTCCGAGGATCGAGTCCCGGCCCCGGCCCGTGCGGACCCATATGCTGAACTGGGGAGTTCCCCCAGTTCAGTTCTCTCTCTCTCTCTCTCTCTCTCTCTCTCTCTCTCTCTCTCTCTCTCTCTCTGTCAATAAATAAATAAATAAATAAAACTTAAAAAATAATAATAAAATAAAATTAGAGAATACATTAAAAAAAAAAAAAAAGAAGAAACTGAAGGCAGAGGTCACAATACTTTTCACAAGACCTGCAGCCCTGGACTCCGGTGAGGTGCTAATGAGCTCCCCTGCCGGCTACAGCTCAACCTGCATCATCCCAGCAAAAGCCCCAGGGCTGTGGTGGAAGAGGGCACCAGCCAGCACAGGTCAGGAGCCGATGAAAACTGAGCAGCTCCGGGGCTCAGACCCTCTTCTCTCAAGTCTGTTTCTTTTTCCTTCTGTCGCCATCAGGCAAGGCAGAGCCAGGCGTGCACCTGGAATTCCTGCCCCTGTCACGTTCTTACCTGTGCACTTATATACATGAGCCCAGTCTTTCAGGAGAGATTGAACGCTCCTCCTCAGAAAGGGACATTAAGCCCAAGGATTTGCCTTGTTCTCTCCCCCTGTGGTTCTTGTCACCCTCCAGGCTTCCTGAGGCTGACTCAGTCACCCTGTTCCCATGTGGATGGCTGGATGTGCCTATCACCTGGGGGGCAGGTGGCTACACTTTGTATCTGGGGAGGGAGTTGTTTGAAAGCACGTTTGCGTCACATTGAA
Source organism: Craseonycteris thonglongyai (assembly GCA_004027555.1). Classification (NCBI taxonomy): domain Eukaryota; kingdom Metazoa; phylum Chordata; class Mammalia; order Chiroptera; family Craseonycteridae; genus Craseonycteris; species Craseonycteris thonglongyai. The sequence goes on along the minus strand of PVKE010000240.1, from coordinate 71,161 downwards.
CGGGCACCTTGACTTCTGAGTGAAGTTGCATCATTGTGTTTTCAAGCCCAGAAGCTTTGCCAAGAGGCCAGCTTTCCTATCTGTCTGTCCCAGGATTGGTACCCTGTTCCCTGTGCAAACTGTGTGCACTAAAGTGTGTCTTCAGCTCAGAAGCAACAAGATGCAGACCAGGAAAAGGAGACGAGGATCTTTTACAGCTTAATAAAATGTGAATGACTGCATTTCTCAACTTTTCCTTAGATTTTTAAAAATCACTATATATTTTTTGCTTTTCAATGACATGCTTCATTGGCACGTGTTAAAATTCTGGACTCTGAAGTAAATATCTCCACTATTAGCCCTTGAATATCAGACTTAACAAGGAAAGGATACCTGAGTTCTAATCTCCACAGCAATACCAAATCCGTGAACATTAACCCGCATGATCTTTCATCCTTCAGCACCTTTACCTCTGCCATTCTCTTTGCCTTTTCACCTTCTTCTCTCACAGTCATTTTTCAAAGCTCACTTTAAATGTCACCTTGTCTGTGAAGATTTTTTTCCAACATCTCCAGACAGATATGAATATTCCTTCCTCTTAGGTCTTTTGATCATAGCTCTATTTAAAATACTAGCTGTTGGTTTGTTAATTTATGTACTCAGGTATTTATTGAGTGGTTACTATGTGCCCAGGCACTGTTGTAGGACACCAGGAATACAGGGCTTGATCAAACTGACAAAATATATATGAGAGACCAACAAGGCTCATCAGAACTTTCTGTGATGATGGAAATCTATGCCTGTTGCTGTCTGCTATCTCTCACTTCAGAGTCATGTGTGTCTACAAAGCACTTCAAATGTGACTGTTGTGACGTAGGGATTAGGTTTTAAATTTTATTTAATTTCAATTTAAATGACCACACATGGCCTGTGGCTACCAAATTGGACAGCACCATTCTACAAGCAGAGATAGACTTTGAAAGAGTTAACAAACCCAGGTATTATTCCTAACGGTGGTTAGGAGCACGTTGGAATCAGATAGCGTATGTCAGAGAACAAGTGGGGAGACGTAGTTTAGTAAGTGAACAAGAAAGGCTTCTTGGAGGATGTGACATTTTGATCTAAGGCCTGGAGGATGAGATGTGTCAGCCATGCGAGGAGCAGGAAGACTTTTCTCAAGAAAGGCAAAGGGAGTAGGGAGCTCTAGAAGTAGGAGTGAGCATGGCATGTTGGGGGAATGGCAGGTGGTGAGTATGACTGCAGTGGAGTGGGTGGGTTGTGGGAGTGGAGGCCAGAGACTTAGGGTCAGAGGGACATGCGAGGGTGTCAGAGGTGAGAGCTTGTTGGAAGTCCTCACATCAGGCAAGAAACAGCAAGACACTGAGCGCACATCTTCCGGCTGTTAGCATGTCTGCACCACTGTGCTGCCCAAGCAACGTGGCTCCCCTGTCCCCACGTGTCCCCTGCCTGGGGATGAGCCTCATCAGCATTCTGTCTCCGGCCCATCTCTGGCCCGAGGTCTTGGGCCTGTCTCATTTATGTAGCTGCTCTACCTGCGTAGTGCATGTCGGGCTTAGGGGCCTGTCTGTGTTTGTCTCCGTGAAGGAGAAATACTAGCGTTTCCACTGGAGCCATCTTTTCTGACCGTACCTGCGTGGTCGTTAGGATTCTGGGAGCATTTAGCATGAGGAAGAATTGCTGTACTGACAAGTGGATCCTTCTGTAACCTCTCCTTAATTGGATGAAGTGACAGCCCCAGCGAAGACTCAGATAAAATTTGGTGCAATTAGACGGCGTTGAACGTCTGCTGCCAGAACCACCTTGAGAATCGTGCAGCCGGTTCTCAGGGCCGCAGAGGAATCTGGCTGGACAGGCGGAGCCCGTGCCTGGGGTGCAGGGGGCGCTTCTGCTCGTCCTCCCTGTGAATTCTGCACGTCTTCTCTCTAGATGTTTCCTTGAAGGAAGTGGGGGGAGGCGTTGAGGCAGAAGGTCTTACATTGGGTTCCCTGCTAACAAAACCTGAGACACAGAGTTGGGTGCAGAAGGTTCCTTTGGGAAACTTCCACTGAGGGGCACATGTGGGGAGGGAGGAGGCAGGACTGCGCCGCAGGAAAGCGGGTGTAGACTGGTTACACCAGAAGTGGGAGGGCTCAGGCCATAGGGGAACCCCGGGGCTTGGCTTGCCCTGCAGAGTTGTCCCTGGTTGAGGCTGGAGGGCCAGGCCTCTGTGTTCCCACATCAGCCAGACATTGGCGGTGTCCCCACGCCCCCAGCAAATACAGCCCTGGGTAAGGCAGTTCCCAAGAGTGATGAAGCTGTGAGCAAGCAGACGTTGACATCCACTGCCCTTGGAGGAGGACACACCTGTCTCCTTGTGCGTGCCATACTACAGTGTCCACTCCAAGGCCAGCCAGGACCCGCCGCGCATGGTCCCTGGGAGTATTGGTCTTCCTTAGATGCTGACCCCAGCGAACTCCACGTGTTGCGCTCCCTGTTCCCCCTTTTCCAATTCTCTTTACTTTGTCCTCTTCCTGCTCTGGTGACATGGAGCAATCCCCTGACCACCTGGAATCCGTGTCCCCCTCTGTCAGCTCTGTGCCAGTGGCTTCTGATACCTCTGTCATCCAGGGCTCCTGTCGATTGCTTTCCACTCTGTTCTCCGTGGCTGGTCCACTGTGTGTGGACACAGCTTCCCGGTGCACTTCCCACGCCCTCCGTGCTTCTCCACTTTTGGTGGTTGGATTCGCAGGAATGAGCCGGGAAGCCCAGTTTTCGTTGTCATCAGAGCACCCTGGTGTGATGGTGACACATGTGGGCTCCAGGTCACAGGGACCTGACTGAGGATCTTTACTCTGCCACCTTCCAGGTGAGTGACCCTGGAAGAGTTAGGTTTTCTCTTTGTAGACACGAGGGACACAGACATAGATTCATGTCTGTGTTTTGTGTCAGATTTTTATAATTTTGAACCTTTCACATCTGTCAAAATAGGAGACATCTACCTACATTGTGGAGCTGTTGTGAGGATGAGGTATTGCATGGCAGGCCCACCACACAGCCCCTGGCATATGGGTGGTTATTCTTGTTGCTGTCGGTGAACACCGTCTTCAGCTCAGCCTGGTCCGGGGCAGACCATGCCAAACCTCAGTCAGAGCCAAGGGCCATGCAGCTTCAGGCCTGCTTTACTCCCCTCCTCCACCTGGAGCATCCTCCCCCAGCCCTCCCCTCGTGCAGCCACAGCCTCGCTTCCGCGTGGGAGAGGGGGCTGTGAGCCGTGCCTGCCCAGCCCCAGCACTCTGGCTCGGGGTAGGCATCCTGTCCTTACCGGCAGTGGGAACGATGTAAAACCCCACATCCCAGCCCCACTCTTCCATTGTTGGACACACAGCAGGACTCCACAGGCAAATGGGAAAGAAAAGGCTTGATCACTGTTTATTTTCTTTAATTTTCATTGTGCCTCTTTTATTTTTACCCTTGATTACACACAACAGAAAAGCTCCTCTCTGTTCCCCCTCCCCTTGCAGCTGTTAGTTTGAATACCATCTGCTAGACAACACCCCCTGCCCCCCAGCCCAGGTTCAGAAACGAGAGAAATTAGCTAAAATGCAAACAATGGAAGCATTTTCAGTTGAGGGTGGTGGGTCCCTTATTTTGCCAAACCTGCAGTCTTCTGCTTGGCTCCCAAGCTTCCTTTGAATGCCAGCCACAGCTTCTGGGCACAGAGCGTTTTTTGTTGTTGTCATTGTTTGGCTTCCTTGTCTTTTATTTGAAGACAAACTGGTGACCTCAGAGCCCCTCCATGGACAGTTCTGTGGGTCTAGTCATCGTATTTTTAGGGAGAAGCAATCTACTTGTCAAGTGGTTAAGATTTTGATTGTTTTTATGTCCTTTATTTACTCCTTTAATCTTACATATTTATTCATTCGTCAAACACATTTAGGTACCTGTGAATTGCTTGCGTTTGGCCAGCAGCCAGGATGCAAAGTTGAATTAGACTATCTCCCCAACCTGAAGGATACAGAGTCTGGCTCACATGTAAAGCAGTGAAGGATGGACGCCGTCACATTTAGAAAACAGTCATTGTGAATGTGTGGGCGTGCCATCATTGTCATTGTCCCAGTTCTCCATTCTAACACATACTGCCTGGGTGATCTTGGATAAGACGCCTTTAGGTGTCTGTTTCCTCATCCCTTGTGATGTGGGGATTGATCGCACTCACCTCAGAAGGTGAGGGAGATTAAGTGACCTAAATGCACATGTGGTGCTTGGTACAGTACCTGTGTGGAGTGAACTGTGAGGGACCGTCAGCTGTGCCCCTGCCCATGGTGAATAAGGGAGCTCGGAGGGTGGATCCAGAGATGGGGGGTTCAAGATTGGCCTCATCAGTGAGTAACTCACTCTATGGCAAGGCAGCAAACTTCTCCTCCCTTGCGAAACGGTGACTCGGGTTAGCTTACAAGTAAGGCAGTGCTACCCCAAGTGGGGTCACAGAGCAGCAGCAGCAGCATTGCTGGAAGCGATGAGAAATGCAAATTCTCACTTGTTGAACCAGAATCTGGAGTGGGGTATATGAATCTAAGTGTGAAAGTCCTCTGGGGCATTATCTGTGCTAAACGCCAAGAAGCACTGGGTTAGAGATAAGGGGTGAAGGTGTCCAGCCCACAGTCTGCCCTCATATTGATGAAAGATAAAGGCACTTATAGCTGTTGATACAGTGAGAGCAAGAGTGACAGAGGCTGAGTAAGGGTGCAGCAGGCGTCCCTGGAAGGGTTCGTTTGAGCCAGCTCTGGGGAGATGATCAGGGATTTTTGAGAAGGAAGGTGGCTTCTGGATGGGGGCACAGTGCAGGCAAAGCCCCAGTGGTGTCTGGAGGACGGCACAACATTCGGTGCTGCAGACACAGAATTCAGGGAGAGGGGTGGCCGAAGACACAGCCTGATAGCGCCAGATCAGAAGGGCTGGGTGTGACTGGGCCAAGGACTTGGAGCTTGACCCTGGGGACGATTGAAGACTCTGAATACAGAAGTGTCCGGATGAGATTGGTTGTGAGATGAGTCACGAAGGCTTCACGGTGGCAGCAGGAAGACCTGGTGGATCAGGACAAACAATGGTCCTTAGAATCTTTAGAAGAAACTTTCTACTGAAATGGAACATGAACTGGATGGTCGACCAGTTGTCCTTTTTGTACTTGTTCTTCTGTCTGGCTTCTTGCAAATAATCACTGAGTATCTGCAATGGCTCCGGCATTCAAGGATAGACACAGAAGTCAAGTAAAGTACCAATCCTTACTTACCTCTTGTCCACAGCCTCCTGAGAAACATGACAAGTGTGATTATTAGACACCGATAAAGAAAGGGAACCAACCTATTCTGTATGCCTGGCACACTGTAGATGCTAGTGTTAGTGTGATTGCTGCTAGTTGTTACTCCCTGGCAACATTCTTGGGTATCTCAAATGTATTACTTAGTCCTCACGATGACCCATTTTATAGATGAAGAAGCTTCACTCAGAGGTGTCACGTAGATCAGGACTTGAAAAGGAATAAGTATTGAAGACATTAGATTTGGGGGACACGGTTCCTTTTGGCATGGGGACACGCATGTTGCAAGACAGAGCTGCAAGGGCGTAAGGAGACAGACACAAGGCTGTCAGGCTTCCAGACTAAGGAGGATTCCTTGCTTTGTCCTCTCAGCAGCCGGGCCGACTTTGAATGCTGTTAAAAGGCTGGTGAAGGATAAGCGCTGCTTCAGAGACACTCTGACATCTCAGAGGATTTGCTGGCGAGGAAGTGAGGTCTTAGGAGGTAGCGTTTTGTGAGGGGCACTGACATTTATTCATGACTTTTCCACTTCTTTGCCTGATTCTCCTAAGAGCTGTGTCTGTATCCAAATCTTACGGGATGAGTGAGGGGCTGGAGCTATTCTCCCACTCCCTCCTCCCCCCAAATCCCAGCAGTAACAGCACACCCGTCCCCAAAGCATAGGGAGGGCAGCCACTGAGGCACTGAAAGTGGGCTGCAGAGTGGGTCCTGAGAAGGGAAGGCAGAGGGGGCGCCAAGGAGAGAGATTCAGATGGGGAGTCCTGCCCTGTGTGGGTTCTTGACACAGAGCAGCGCATAGGGTCCTCTCGACACAGCGAACAGGCATTGCTCCTGTTTTACAAACAACAAAGTGAGGCTCAGAAAGCTCAAGTGCCCTAGTCAGGGCTCCGTAGCTGCCAGTCCCTTTTGCCAAAGGGCCTCGGAACTCTGGTTGCGTGGCTGCTCTGTGTAGGTGACATTATTGCTGATAACACCCGGGCAGGAAGAGTCAGTCTTTATGATGGGCAATCTTCCAGCTACTCCAAGACCTTAGGACCCTGTGGTTGGCAGAATAATGCACCTCGCCCCACCCCCACTTCCCCCCCAAAATGCTTGTATCCTAATCCCAGAACATGTGAACCTATTATCTTAAAAGGTTAAAGGGACATTGCAGATGTGATTAAATTCAGTGTTTTGAGATGAGGAGATTATACTGAACATCTGGACCCAATGTAACTATAAGGGTGCTTATAAGAGGGAGACAGGGAGGTCACAGTCAGAGGAAGAGATGTGACAATGGAAAAAGAGAGGGAAGGAAGGAGGTGGGGAGGAGGAAAGAGAGAGAGAGAGAGAGGGGTTAAAATAAAGTACAACTTTATAATGCAGAGTATTACCGAATACAGAGAACAATGAACAGGAATACTTAGCCCCTTTTTGCCATGAACCCAGGATTTGGGATGCTGATTCAATATTAAAAGCGGAAGCACGCTGTAGGCATCAGGACATAAGGAACGACGCGTGTTCCCTTCGGTTTGGACATACGTATCCACATGTTGGAAAATGGTGTGCTGGTGGCTTGAAGGTGGAGGAAGAGGGCACAAGCCGAGGCTCGCATGTGGCCTCTAAATCTGAAAGAAAGCAAGGGAACAGATTCTCTCCTGGAGCCTCCAGGAGAGAGACAGTCCTGCTAACACCTTGCTTTTCAGGTTTGTCATATCAGAACTGTAAGATAATACATTCGTTTTGTTTTAAGCCACAGTGGTCACAAGCATGGTCAACTGTTACAGCAGCAACAAGAGAGTAAAGTAGGTCCCCCCCCCCCCCCCCCGCCGCATGGCTTGTAAGATGGGCACTCTGCTTTGCATACAGAGACCGATGTGTATAACCACGGCCACCTTCCTCTTCACTGAGCCTCATGTTTTTCATCTGTAAAGTAGGGAACGGTGTCCGTCCTCATTGTGTAAGATTGTGGTGAAGTCATACGCGCTGGGAGCTGGAGGGCAAGGGAGCTGAGAGATGCAGTTGGTAAGGGAAGGTCTTGGGGTGCCCAGAGCAGAGCAGAGACTGGATTTGGGGGAAACACAATGATCAGCACAGACAGGCAGCTGGTGTCAACTCATTTTTCTCTGCGGTGTAATATTTCATCACACGCTTTATCTCGGTGGCAACATTACGCTTACTATGAGGTGATTAGATTAAAAGTGAGCTTTCTGAAGGTGGATTTTATTGCTTTTCCCACCATTGCCTCCTCAGAAACAGAGCACATAGTAGGTGCTCCATGAATATTTGTTGAATAAATACATGAATGTACAACTGTGCAAACACTTTGAAAGCCACACATGGCTTTGCACAAGTTCATTTTAAGTAATCGAGGCCAGCTTCAGAGAGGTCAAGTAATTTCCCTAGGGTGAAACAGGTGGTAAGTACCCAAACCAGGATCTGAGTCCCAGTCTCCTGGGTCAGAGTTCAGTGGTCTGGGACTTCTGGTGTGCTCAGCCCTTGTAGTAGGCCCCTTGGGGGGCTGGCCCTGTGACGGGTCCCGCCTCTCATCTGCTGCTGCCTGGGCTAAGGTGCCTTGTGCAGGGGAATGCAGTGAGCGCGGCTCAGCACAAGCAGGTGGCGCTGTGCTGGGAACCGCTCTGGATTTAGAAGCATGTGGCTTGGCTGTGCTGGGTGGGAGGGAAATGTGTCTCTGTATGGTAACGCTGAAGCGGGCAGGCATTACCCCAGGCTCTGAGGATCTAGAACGAGGGGCGCAACTCTTGTCAGGCCCCTGGGGTTAGAGCATAAGCCACAAGTATAGCAAAATGGCAGACCCCCTATTGCTGTGTCTGGACCACCAACTGCTTCTAGGGGTGTGGAAATAGTGAGCTCTGAGAGCACTGACCCCAGGGTCCTCCCCCACTGCCTGCCAGGGTCTGCAGGCACCATGGCCCCCAGGGAAGGCCACCCTGGGGTGGGCACTGCAGCTGGTGACCATATTCTGCCCACATCTGGGCAGGACCAGGTTCAAGTCCCAGTTTCCTTGAGCAATTCCCTTTTCCCCTCTGCACCTCAGTGTCCTCATATAAAAGAGAGATGGTAAGACAATCATTTCTTCTTTGCAAGACTAATATGAAGACTTAATAATAAACATAGTAACAAAAGAAGATAGCACTAATTGAGCACTCATGTATTAGGCATTGGCCTAAGTACTTCGTGTGGTTTTTCTTTTTAGTGCTTACAATAATTCTGTGAGATAAGTGTTAATATTACTATTAATCTGAAGTACACTGAGGCTCAGAGAGGTTGTGACTTGCTGAAGTCACTCACATAGCAAGTGTCCAAGGCAGGATTTGAACTCAGGCCATCTGAGTCTGACAGGCATGCTTTCCCTCCCCTCGTGGTTACCACCTTCTATGATAGCTTTGCAGAAGTGTTAAAATTTTCCATAGGCTCGTGGACCATCTGGTGTGTAATGAGACTGTCTGTAAGGTATTTGTCTCTACATATCTGTGCAATCCACGATGGCAACCACTGGCCATATGTAGCTCTTTAAATTCAACTTCAATTCAATTAAAATGAAATAAAAATAAAAGTTTCCATTTCTTAGTCACACAGTGGAAACATATGGGACATTGTAGGTAGAGAGCGTCTCTGTCCTAACAGAAAGTGCTATGGGACAGCACTGCTGTGGGTGATGGAAGGGCCCTGAATAGGGCCAGGGAGTGGACAGCTGGACACGGAGGGACAGTGAGGAGGACCCCAGCTCCCAGCGAGGATGGAGAAAGTGAAATTCACCAGCATTTCTTCTGGAAAGGAGTTCCTTGAGCAGCTGATTTAGAGCTGAAGCAAAACTCTTGAGGAGTCTCGCTGTCATGTCAAAGGCAAGAGACTACGTGAAGGCGTGGGCGGGTCCAGTGTTAACGTCCATAGCGTCTAGCAGCCTGGCGGCCATCAGTGAACTAAGTGGTTCTGGTGGTGTGACCCCTGGGGGAAGTGGCAGCAGCCACCGGAGGGTCAGGCGCCAGGTAGGTGCTCACTGTATGGCTTTTTATGGACTGACCAAAAGGGGTTTGCCTGATAGATGGGTTGAGAGGGGCAGCTGTGAAATTAGGAAATGGAGTTCAGAGATGCACCTGTGTGTGTGTGTGTGCGTGCATGCACACATGAGCGCACATGTACACATGCTCACACAGAGCAGCAGGAGTCTCTTGGGAACAGGCCAAGTCCCTGACCATGCAACTGGCTCATATTAGGAATGAGGTGGGAAGCCCACTGCCCTGATCTTAGTCACAAGACCCCACAGAACATGCGGGTTGCACAGGCCTTCCACCCTCACACCCAAACTGAACCTACTCACGGTTCCCTTGACCCGCTGCTTCGTCTGTGTCCTTGTCAGCATTGCTGTCTACCCACTCATCCAGCCAGAAGCCTGAGGGCCACATGCTGGCCAGTCACTGGATCCCACCAGCAAGCACCCTTTCCTGGGTGTCCAGCCCACACTTTCATCCACCACACTGCTGAGACCCATTATGTCAGCGTTCTCCTGTCCTCTTAAGTCACCCGAGCCATCCTCCAGTCCTGCCTCTCACCCAACCAGCTCAAGTCCAGTCCCTATGACACACTTTGACATTCTCTGGGTCTCTGCCTTTTGGGGGCTTCAAAGCCCTAAGTCCAACTTCAGCCATTGGTGATGCACTCATTTCTGAGCGCCCTGTCCTGGTTGACATCTGTTCTTGAAGTTGCTCTGAAGATGCAGACTCCCTGCCTTTGTTTGTGTGGCACAAGCCCTGCTCACATCCCTTTGGAGGAGCGCTGCCCCTTTAGAGGTCATACTGAGTCCCATTTCCTACTCCTCTTATTGGGCACTTGTCACAGTTTGTCAGTTGTGTGTTCACACAAACCCACTGAGGTTGGAGCAGCCAGCACAGTGCTTCACACCACAGTGACCTCTCAAGGGTACTAAAGTTCAGCAGTTGTTACCCAACCCCAGCTCTGATAAGCAAGGGTTGTAAGTGTGTCAGAAATAGTGATTCTCAAAGTGGATTCCAGACCAGCAGCATCACCTGGGAACTTGTTAGAGACACAGAGGCTTGGCACCCACCCCAGACCTACTGAGTCAGAAAGTTGGAGGGTAGGCTTAGGAATCTCCTGCTATAACAAGCCCCCAGGAGATTCTATACACGCGCACGCTGGAGACTCACTGACTTAGAGAAGCTGCCTTAACAAATCCTAAAAAATATCTAATGATCAAAACAGCAGCGAGGTCTACACTTTACTTATGAAACATCTAAAATGGGTAGCTCTCCTCCATGTGGTGACTCGGGGACCCAGGCTCTTTCTGTCCTCAGCCACCTTCACCATGTGGTTTTTACAGTTACTCTGCTCTTCTGCATTAAATGTTAGGAGGGAGATGTGTGTGTTTTGTTGTTGGTTTTGTTTGTTGGTTTTGGTGGACTCGTCCTGAAGGTAACATCACATCGTTTTACTCATTTTCCATTGGCTAGAACTCAGCAGCATGGCCACACCTAATTGCAGGGGAGGCCGGGAGTGTTTGCCTCCTTGTGCCAAGGAAGAAAGGGGCAGGGCTTGTGCGCTGTGAGATGGTTGGTCTCTGCCAAGTGAGATGGTCTTTATTCATCTATGAAAGGACAACTGGGCCCCTACGGGGTGCCATGCCCAGGGCTCCTCTGTGGTGATATGACAGTGGAGGCCTCTCTGTCACTGGGTTAGATCACTTCCTGTAGACGGCATGGTTGGGAGAGGCCCCTATAAAGCGTGAGTAGGAGCCAGACAGGTGAGAAGAAGCACATTACTCATTGGAACTCTTTTGCAATTTAGGGGTCATTTGTAGTGGGGTGAGGGTGAAGAAGGGCTCCTCTCATTGCTGGTTCTTGTGACACTTTGTGGTATTCTGAACATCAAGTACACTCATGGATGAGGGAAGCAGTGCTCCAGGAGGTTTCGTGGCTGGCCCAGGTTGTCTGGCTGCTTAGCTGCAGAAGCGGCGAGTTCAACCAAAGGCTTCTGATGCTAAAGGGCTTGCGTTTTCATCTACAGCATCATATCCATATCAGGGGACATCCTTCTAGATGCTTCTCCTCCAGTTCAGCGTGAAGACTGTAGAACTCAGAGCTGGAAGGAGGCCCTGAGGCCATTTTGCCCAAGCCTCCCTCAGAAGCTTTGGGCATTCTACTTCAGACGTCTGCTTCTACCTCCCAGCAGGCGTCATGGGCATGCTTGCCTCTGCAGCATCCAGGTGGTCACCTCCCTCTGGGCTCTGTCCATGTCCCCGGAGATGTTCTCAGCTTTCTCCTGGGCGCTGGGCACTCTGCATTTACCCCACTAGCTATGCTTTGAGTGTATGGAGATTTAAGTAGCATGAGCTCAAGTCTAGACAGGTGCTATTTCGACTCCAGATGTGGTTCATTCATTGGTCAGTTGCAGTGGGTCTGTGGAGGCCCCTTGGACACCAGACAAATCACCCACAGATGTTCTTCTCCTATTGACACAAACATCTGAGATCGCTCCGAGTGCTAAATCAGTCCTGATCCAACTTGTGTTGGGAAGAACACTTCATTTGGGGTAAAATTAGATTAAAGGGATTTTTAAAAGTTAGGCTGGATTTTATGAAGATGCCCTTTTCCTTTGGAAAACAGTTTTCTCTTAAATGGAAACAAATAAAAATAAATGAACTCTTTTCTTGATCATTTTTGTTAAAAAAAAAATCAGAGTTTTAAATATTTCTGCCATCTGTTCCCTATTATTTCTGGAACTTTGTGTTGAGTATCTGGGGGGTGGGAAAGACTCACACGACCATCAGAATTCTTTTAAGTAATTAGCTCTGATAAAATGTGTACGTTTTTACCTAATCTCTGGATGATTTGATTGGAGTCAACCAGATGTAAAAATGCCTGCGACAAATTATTCTGTGCCTCTATGACATGCGATTTTGACAAACTATCTTGAAAACAGCTGCTACGTCTGCGATCTGGGGATTTGACAGTGCAGAAGGACAATTTTGTGTACTCAGGAAAGCTTGGAGAAAATCCAGTGCCCCTTTGGTTGTAAGAATGAATTGTGCTTATTCTACAAGGAGCTATATTTTGATAACGAGGCAAGTCAGATCCATAGATAATTCTCACCCTTGGTGACGAGTAGGCTTTGGGCACAATATGTCCTGGTAACATCTGAGCATTAGTCAGACTTTTCTTGCTCTTGACCTTTTTTTCATTTGTGAAAGTTCTTATTTCAAGACCTAACTCATCGAACTCTCTGTAATTCCCACAACGGCTTGCATGTCTGTGACACCCATCTCACCATACTGCTCATTAATCAAACAGTATAAGACAGGATGACAGTGAGACGGACTTGCTTATATACAGCTCTCTTCCTACACTGCTGGCTCCAGCACTTAGAACCCTGTGACCTTGGACTCATTACCTAACTTTTCCAACCTCAGTGTTCACATATGTAAAATGGGAATAGTGAGTTTTAGCTCCCATCCTGTTAAGAGATAAACACATTTACCATGCTTGTAAAATCCGCAGTTTGGTACATAGGAAGTGTTCAATATATGTCAACTCCCCTTTCCTTCCTTACTGGACATTTTGGGAGAGTGTAGTCTCAAGGGTAAGAGCTATTTCTTATTCCCATAAGTCACATAGCAGGCATTTGATATGTGTTTATCAAACGTGAGTGAGTGAATGAGAGATAAGCACAGCTTGTTATGTTCTGCAATGTCACTAATACCTGCACGGGTTATCCCAAAGATGGGGGCCCTGCCCAAAGGCATGTGTGAGGAGGCCCCCCCAAACCTGGAATTATCACCTGCAGGGCAGGCCTCTTGTAGGACAGGCTTCCCCTCTAGGTGAGTGTTCTAGGAATCTGTCTGCATCCGTGCACGGGCTGGCGCTGTGAGAGGCTCCACTTGGCTTCAGTGAATTTGTTTTTGGAGACTCTTTCAATGCATTTGCCCATTTCATGACAGTTTGATGTACACAAACAACGTGCAGCATGACAACATACCTGCCCACACCATGCTGAGTGTTCAGCAGTTTTTGACCAAAAACATCATGACCCCTTGTGCCCCACCCTTCCTATTCACCCAGTCTCACCAAGCACGACTTCGTTGTTGCTGTTGTTTGTTGGTTTCCCTGGATGAAGAAAAAGCCCTCTAAGGGAAACGTTTTTTGCCGATGTGGAAGAGGTGAAATAAAAAACAGCAGGAGCACTAAAAGGCAGCAAAATGGATGAGTTCAAAACTGTTTTGAGCAGTGGCAGTAGCGTCTTGATAGCTGTATTATCGCAAATGGAGCGTCCTTTGAAAGTGACTGAAGTTTAGACATGTAAGAAGAATACACAGTTTTTTATAACTTCTGCATTTTGGGGGGTCTCCCCTCCTAAGTTCACTGTGGAAGCCTTGGTAAATGTGACCTTTTCCACCTCGGCATTTGCTGCTGCTTCATCAGATATGTTGGCTCCGTTCCTACCCGTGTCAGAGCCCCAGTGTCCCCACTACCTGTGGTGGTATTGGGGGAGCTGCTCTTTCCACGTCCTCTTTGAGATAGCCAGTGACTTTCCCTGCTGGCTTTTCTGCTTGGCCTAGAAACTTGTCCCTGTCACCTCCATCCTGAGAAATAACACCTTGTTTGATTGGCACATGCAAGGATCATGGTGATTAGAGGGCTCTAACTTTTGCTAAACACTATATACCTGATCTCATTTATTTCTTACAATCTCCTTTAATGCAGGTACTGTAAATCCCCCCTTTTAAAGTTGAAGAAACTGAGGCTCAGAGAGGAGAAATGAATTGTCCAAGGACCACGGCTCCAGAGCTAACTCCTTGCCTTCCAGCCGAGCTTCCTGAGAGAACTAACTACATTGGCCACGCTTCTTTACACCCCCTTAGGACTGGGCTTCCGGGGCTGATATCTCGTGGTTTCCTTCCTATTTCCACAGTTGAACCTTTCCTACCCCGGTCATCAGTTCATCAGTTCCTGTTTCTGTGCCTTGCCCTTCAATGTAGTGTTCCACAGCGAGTTGCTCACACGCCCTTTCACGCTCCATGTTCCCCCTGTGAGTGATTTCAACCAGTCTCATTATTTTAATTATGACCAGGGATGATGATGACTCTCACGCCCATATCTCTTGGCTCGGACAGTTCCACTGAACTCCCAATTAACTAGCTGCCAGAGATATTCCTGTGGATTGCCACAGGCACCTTAAGTTCAAGATGTTCCTCCTGAAATTTTTATTTCTGCTAATGGCCCCACCTTTCATTTCATCACTAACTCATGTTACATTCCTGCCTTTACCTCAGTCCTTTCCACGGCCTGTCCACATGTCTAATCCATCAAAATGGACCTGCCAATTTATCACCTGACTAGTTTTTGACTATATCTCTTCCCTACCATCGTTATTATCGCTGCATCAACTCTGATGAGGTCTCAGCTGGTCTCTTTGCAGTGCCTTTTATTGGGGGGAGGGATAAACTTTTAATTTGGAGCATGACATAAATGAAGAAAAGGCACAGATAATAGGTGCGTACACTAACATAAAGACCCTGGTCCAGACACAGAATGTAACCAGCACCCCAGACACCCCCTTTATACCCTTCCAAGTAGTTGACTCCCCATCCCGGAACTGTTTTTGAGTAATTTTCCCTGGTTTTGAATTTTATAGAAATAGAATCATAGAGTATGTATTCTTTTTCTTATTTCCTCCCTTTGAAATTATATTTGTGGGTCTTATCTATGTGTGTGTAGCAATAGTTTATTTTTTTTATTCTTGAATAGTGTTTCCTTATATAAATATATTGAAATGTGTCCATTCTAGACATCTGGAGTATTTTCTTTAATCCCATTTTCACCATAGTGAACCATGCTACTGTGAATATTTTATAGGTATTCTAGGTAATATTGGGCTCCATTTCTCTTGGAGACACAACTAGGAGTGAAATAACGCTTTGGGAGGTTAAATACATACTGCCAGACAGTATTTTAATGTGATAAATTGGTGTTGTTAGTCTTTTAATATTAGCCATTTAGCAGGTGTATGGTGATAGCTCATAGTGATTTTTAACTTGCATTTTTCTGATGAACAATGATAACCCTTGCACAAAGGGGAGAACTAATTGAGCAATTTTACACATATATATTTTTAGCAATTTATATAACCTCTTTTAGAAGATGACTGGTCAAGTATTTTGCCTTTAAAACAACATTGAGTTGTGTTTTGTTGATTTGTAGGAGTTCTTTATGTTTACTGGATGTGAGTCTTTGTCTAATATACTCGTGTGTCATAAATGTTCTCTCCCATTCTATGCTTTGCCTTTCCACTTAATTAATGGTGTGTGCTGATGAATAAAAGGTATTAATGTTAATAAAGTCCAATTATCAGTCTTTTTATTTATTTACTATTTGTCATGCTTAAGAAATACTTGTGTTTTACAACATCAAAAAATTACTGCCTTGTGTTATCTTTTAGAAGCTGTATTATTCTACATTTCACATATAGGTCTCTGTGAGCCATCTAAAACTGATTTTTATAAGGTGTATGTAGAAATAGGGTTCAGTTTATTTATATGAATTCCAGTTGACCCAGTACCATTATTAAAAAGATCATCTTCCCCCAACTTATTGCTATTGAACCTTTGTAATTTATCAGGTATCCAGAAATGTCTGAGTCCATTTCTGGATTCTTGGTTCTTTTCTGTTGCTCTACTTGTCTGTCATTATTTAGATATCTCATTATTCTGATTACCGTAGCTTTATCAAAAGTCTTGAAATTAATCCTACAACACTGCCTCTTATATTAAAAAACACACATACATTGCTTATGTACTTGCTCCTGTCTGTGGGTTAGCTAGGGGTCATCTGATCCAGGATGGGTTTATCATAACAGCTCTATGCAAGCTGTGGGTCTGAACAGCTCACATCCCTGCTCTGACTCAGAAAGGAACCAGCAACTAGCCAACTGCAGGATTTTTACGGTGATGATGGGAGTACAAAAGGATGCTCCCAGGCATAAGCACTTAAAATCGACTTTGTTTTGGGAGCAGTTTTAGGTTCATAGCAAAATTGAATGGGAAAAATCAGGGTTTCCAGTTATCCCTGCCCCCACTCACATTCTCTTCTTTATCAAGATTGTTTATTCTCTGTTCTTTGCGTTTCCATAAAAATTTTAGCTTCACTATTTCAATTAAAGAAACAAGGTTTTGGGATTTTGAACAAGATTTCCATTGAGTCTCTAGAGCAATTTTGGGAGAAATTACCACTTAATAAAATTGAATCTTTCAATCCACTAATATGGAATATCTCTTAAGTTGTACTTTTTTTCAGCATTATTGTAAAGATGTTTTTATTTGATTTGATTTGCTTATGACATTATTTCTTTAAATATATTTTTTCTGCCCATTATCTCAGCTTTATCTCTCTGAGATGTCAGATATACATATATTAGACCATTTGATATTATCTCACAGGTTACTGAATCTCTTTATTTTTTAATAATTTTTTCTGTGTTGTTTGGACTTCTGTTTATCAGTTTTTATGTTTAATAATTCTTTCTTCTATAGTGTCTGAACTGTTGCTAAGCCCAGAGTAAACTTCATTTTTGATATGGTATTTAAAAAAAAAAATCACTTTCTATTCCTCTACTGTGATTTCCTATTTGTTCTTTCATTCTGTCCAAATTTTCTTTAAAACCTTCCATGTATTTATAATATTTAAAGTTCTCATCTAACCTTTGAGTAAGTCTGTTCTTTTGACTGTCTGTGTGTTTTCTTTCTTCTTCTTCATGTAGGAACCATGGTTAATATGCTGTAGGTAGTCTGGATTATGTCAATTTACTTTAAATGGTATTGAATTTTATCCTGGGGGGCAATTAAATTACTGGCACGTCTTCCTGGAGCTGTCAGGATTGTTTATGCTTTGTAAGAATGGATCTATTTTGGTTTTGTCAGTTATCTTAGTGTGTGGTCTGTAGTTTCAGATGTGGTACTCATTACTGTGACTGTTCTTTCTGGGATCTCAAGTGAAGTTCCACTGTAGCTGGACCCAGATTTCAGTGTCCCCCAGCCCTAGACAACCTCTGGTATTTCTGTTTAGCTCGCAGCCCTATGTCATCTACTCTCTCCTAGACCTTAAAGAGTTTTGCCTGGTGTATGTTCAAGCCAGCAATCATCCAAAGACTGGCGGGGAGTTCCCACCTGTCCTCTCTGAGACCCCACCTTACAAATTTCAGCTACGTCAGCAGCCCCCAAAACTCCAATTTAGCCTCCTCAATTCAGACTGCCATGCTCTACTTAGACTCCACTTCCCTGCACTTGTGTTGAGACACCACCCTCAGGACACTCATTGTTCATCTGGGATGTTGTCAGAGTAAGAAAACACATGTGAGGTAGGTAACAGGTCCAATGCTCCTTCTAGGATGTGATCTTGCCTTTGGTCTGCTTCACATGGTTCTTAGAACTCTAGAAAAATAAAGCTTGGAGGAAGGTGACCTGAGGCATCAACTACCTGTTCCCTAGCCCTTGTTGAACCAGTGGAGAAACTAAGGGCCTTGTCTAACAGCCTCATGAAGCATTCAACTCTATCTAGAACTCAGTATTGCTTATTCCTTTCAATGGCTCCTTTCTCTTATACTTAAACACATTTCTTCAAAATGGAAAAGAAAATGTGAAAGGAATCTAAGAATTGCATTTTAGGTATATGATGAAATCTCTGAAAAACAGGGGATGATAGCAAGGCAGATGGTACAATGTGTATTGTGAGGAGCAAAGGGAGAGAATTTGTCTGTGAGCAACTTTTGGGTGCTGGGCTCAAGGAAGGAGACACATGAGATTCTTCAGATTCTTCAGAATGTGCTCTCAAGAGTTTTTTAACCCTTGGCTGGCGGCAGTTAAAAAACAACATTGTGGGGAAGTTGGGATGGCTCAGCAGATTAAGAGCTCGCTTTGTAGCCCTGGAGACCCAGGATCGAATCCCGGCTCCAGCCCAGGCGGACCCACATGCTGAACTGGGGTGTGCCCCCAGTTCAGTTCTTGCCGGGACCTATGCGGGAAGCTCCTGGCCCAGTTTCTGCCCTGCGCAGCCCCACACCCACCTGTGAGGTGAACTATATGGAAAACTAATGCTGTCAACTATGGAGACTGCTCTGGGCCCTCCCCCTTCTCTCTGTCTCTGTCTCTCTCTCTCTGTCAAACAACAACAACAACAACATTGTAATGCTATTCCTTATTTATTTTTTTGAGGTAATGCATTTAAATGGTTTAAAAATTAAAAGAACAAAGACACTATACAGTTAACACCCTTGAGCAACATGAGTTTGAACTATGTGCATCCACTTATACATGGATTTTTTTCAGTAACTACTGTTAAATGTATTTTCTCTTATGATTTTCTTAATAACGTTTTCTTTTCTCTAGCTTACTTTATTATAAGGATAAAGTGAATGATACATATGACATACAAAATATGTCTTAATTGACCATTTATGTTGTCATGAAGGCTTCTGGTCAAAAGTTGGCTATTAGTAGTTAAGGCTTTGAGAAGTCAAATAAATTACATGAAAATTTTCGACTGCACAGAGGTTGTTACCCTTAACCCTGGAGTTGTTCAAGGGTTAATTGTGTATTGAAATTTTGTTCTTCTACTTCTTATCCAGCTACACATTTCTCTTCCCTGGAGATGATCAGTTTTACTGTTTTTTTGTGTGTGTATCTTTCCAGAGGTGTTTTATGTGCAGATTAATCAAACTCCCATTCTTTTGTCTTCTTTTTCTTATATAAACTGGAACATATTACACAAGCTGTTTTGAGTATAAACACCTCCCCCCTTTCTCCCACCACCACTTAATGTGTCTTGGCTGTCTTTCTGTATTTGGAAAGAATGAGCTTCTTCTTTCTAACAGCTCCAGGGTATTTCATTGTATTGCTAAACTATCATTTATTTGTTTAACTGGTTCCTATGGATGAGTATTTGGACTGCTTCTAGTCTTTTGCTATTTAACAATACTGCAATGAATAATCTTGTGCAAACATTTCATTGGGCTAAGCATATCTTTAATACATAGATGCACAGTTAACTGGCACCCATGGAGATTGGTAGATGCCAGATAAATGCAAGTAGACTCTCTGTTAACTGGAATTCAAGCTACCAGCAAAAACGCTCAAGCAACTGGTTGCTTGAGAGTTCTGGTTGCTTGAGTTTCACTTAACAGAGAGCCTACCGTGTCATTTTCTAGGCCTGGGGTTGTGAACATTTTTAACTTTGATAGATATTGCCAAATTATCCTACATAGGAGTTGTATCAATTTACATGCCTACCAGCAATGTGAGAGAGTTGGCATCAGTTTTGATCGTTGTATTTTCAAACTGGAAATCACCTTATATGTCATCTTTTCCATTTCCCTGTGCTATGGATAGAAAGTCTGAGGTTCAGAGATACAACCAAGATCATGCTGATTGCCAGTTGCAGAGGTGGGCCTGAATCAGAACCTGAATCGTAATACCCTAACTGCTCAGCCTCAGTGGCCTACAGAACCTGAATCGTAATACCCTAACTGCTCAGCCTCAGTGGCCTACAGAACCCCAGGATGCCCAGCCAGGTGTGCACTGTCCATGGTAGAGCATGTCCACTCACTGTGTATCCTCAGCTCATTAGAGAAGTACACAGAACCGGACCCAGGACACAGAGCTCCCTGTAGGGCCTCTTTCCTGGGCTGCAGTGTGATGTTTGCTCCTCTTAAAATAAGGGCTAATGTACCCCCCTGGCAAGCCAGCTGTGACCTAAGCAAAACTAAGGCGACATTCAGGCTTGGCAGAACTCATAATTAGACCCCGTGAGACTTGGAGACAGGGGCTGTGTTGGCACCTGGGAACAGGAGCCTCTTCAGGGAACAGAAGAGATGCCGTCTGAGATTCTCTACCTAATGACATCCCTATTTCAGTCAAAATGCCCTTGTACTTGGCGTCTCCCCCATTGCCTCTGACTTAGCAGTCCCGGTAAGGAGAGGCACGTGATGTTCCTTATTTGGAAGTGGGAATCTTGTCAGCATCCCTGCTTCCACTTGCACACAGTGTTGTATAATTCAAGCATCAAGGAACAGAGGGACGTTTGCACAGTGGGTAAGAGGTGTGAGTTCTAGAGTGAGGCCACCTGACCTTGAGTCTCAGTCCTCTCTTTAGGACTTAGTAGTTATGAGTGTGAGTCAAGTATTTAATCTCTCATCCTCATTTTTCCAACTTGTGAAAGGGAGAGGATACTATATCCCAGAGAGGATATACTTGGTAATGCTATGTAACAAACCACCCAGCGCAAAATGTCAGAGGTGGAAAATAAGGGTTAGGTTTTGTTCATGTTATTTGGCCCTTAGAAGTTGTCTGAGACTTTACTCTACACTTGTTCTTTTTTTCTCTGAGACCCAGATGATAGAACAGCTACCATCTGGAATTATGCAGCTGATGGTGACAAAGAGGGAAAGAGGATGTGGGAGACTGCACTGCATCTAAAAGTTTCTATGCAAAGGGACGTACATGCCTTTTCACTTGCATTTTAATGATCAAAGCAAGCCCGCATGGCTGAGTTTCCGTGGGCCACGTGTCCGTTGTCTGAGGCCACTGCCTGTCTTCATACTTGTAACTCCTCCTGGTTGTCTCACTCTGTACTTGCTGCCTGTTCTGTCTCTCTGCTTCTGTGGATGGAGTCTAGTGTCCTCTCTTTGGGCTTGACCTTTGGCAGTGCAGTTCTTCTTGCTAATGCCAATCCTGAAAACATCCCTGTGGAGGATGTAGGTGTGGGTGGTTACAACCTATTTGTCAGGTTATAAAACTGAAACTTTTGGAGACTCAGTGTTTTCCTCAAGGCACACAGCTAATAAACAGGACAGCAGAGAAGTATTATATTATTTATTGAGCAGTTACCTCCCTGATGTCTTCATCCTGATAGGGTACCGAGGCCACAGCACATTTAGCAACTGGTTCAATGACACTTAGGAAGGCAGTGATGGAGAGATTTTTAAGGCCAAAAAGAAATAGTGAGCGAGTCAGACCGCCGAGGAAAAAGGACTTAGTACGTGTGGAAAGTGGAGAGCACACGTCAGCCACCTTTGGTCTTTGGCCCAGACTGCAATTTTAGCCAAAAGGACAGAATGTCTGTTTCTTTTCCTGAGGCAGGGTGGCGAATGGCTGCAAGGAGGGCTTGTGTGGACATTCCAGAGAAAAGAGTCAGTAGGATGTGATGATATATTAATCTCACTGGTGGAATTTTATAAAACCTCAGCTCTTACACTGCCTTTCTTTCAAGTAGCTTGGAATCTTGGGAGACCTCTCACTCGAAGACCATCTACTGCTCTGTTCAGCGTGGCCTGGAGGCAAGAAAAATCATGATCCTTTATAATATTTTAAATTTTTAAAATGATATCAGAAAACCAAAGACAACCTTGAACCTACAGTCTTGTCATTCTAGCACAATCAAAGCCTTTGATGTTTTTTTTTCTCACATCCACATAGAAATGTGTTTGGCAAAGATGCCATTGGAAGAAAGTACCATTTTTATTTCACATCTTCTTAAGGTAATGTTACATTGCACATATTTTGTGTGTTTCTTCATGGCCTCTGACATAGTCATAGTTAACAGTTTTTGACAGTGAACGTGCCTGCCTGTATTGGTTTTCTGGGGCTGCATAAGCCAACGCCCAGGAACTTGGTGGCTGAAGCTAATGCCTGGTTAGCTCCGCGTTCTGTGGACCAGAGTCCAGGTGCAGTGTGGCTGGGCTGTCTGCTCAGGGCATCACAGGCTGTAGTCAGGGTGCGAGCCAGGCTGCACTCTTGTCTGTGGGCACTGGGGGAGAATCCACTTCCCTTGTGATTGTACGTATGAAGTCCCCTTACCTTTGCCAGTTGTCCGCTGGGGGTCACTGTCAGCTTCTAGAGCCCACCCACATTCTTTGTCCCAATGACCCCCTCCACTGTTAAGGCCAGCAATGGAGAATTGCCCTTGCAGCCTCAAAACCCTCTCGCACTTCACATCCTCTTCTCCAGCAAGCGCCCCAACTCTTTTAAGGGCTCCCTGATTCGGTCAGGTTGGCTCACAATGATCCCCCTTTCTTAGACTCAAGTATGCATGTGACACAACCACTCACAGCCGAAGGACTATGCAGGGCACAAACACCCGGGCACATGAGTGTAGAGCTGCGTTTTAGAGTCCCGCCTGCCGTGTATCTGCCTCTCAGGACTACTGTAACAGAGCACCCACAACTGGGTGGGACAAACCACAGCAATTTAGACTCCCACAGTTCTGGAGCTGGAGTCTGAAATCCAGGTGTAGGCAGGGCATGCTGTCTGTGAATCCTGTGTAGGAACCCTCGCTGCCTCTTCCTGGCTTCCAGTGCTGCCGGTGGTCTTCTCAATTGCCTGGGTGTGGAGGCGTCACTCGACTCCTCCATTGTCAAGCAGTGTCCTCCCATGTCACTGCGTTCTCACATGGCTGGCTTCTTGTAGAGACACCCGCCATTTTGGACTAGGGCCCACTCTATTCCACTGTGACACCGTCTTCACTGATTACATCTGAAATAGCCCTACCTCCAAATAAAGCAGCATTCTGAAGTCCTGGGGGCTAGCACTTAAAAATATTATGGTTTTTTGTTTGTTTTTCTTTGTGTGTGTTTTTTTTTTGGGGGGGGGCACAATTTAACCCACAACAGTGATATTCCTAGTTGTATTTTTCAGCTGTTTCAAGATTCTGTATGGTAGATTATCTTGCAATGATCATTGTTGACTAGGCAATGGTTTTATTCTTCATTATTTCCTTACGGTGAAGTTCTTGGAATGAGATCCCTGCATAGAAATTTTTTCCAGTAAAGGAACAAGGAACACGGTTTCTAAAAATGGCTGCTATGTGTCCACTGCTGAGGTGGATATTGCTCAGATGCTTTTAATTGTATCTTTAGTACAAAGTTTCCAGATATCAGTAACATTGCATAGATATAGATACCTAGCACAGAAAGAAACTTGCTCAAATGTACATAGCCACTGAATCTGTCAGTCAAGATCCAGCAAGAAAATCACAACTTTCTATATTTCACAACAGAAGGAATTTAAAGTAGGGAATTGGTTACAAGAATGAGCTATCTCAGGGATTAACCCCTTGACATACAAAGACGTCTCAGATAAGTCATGTGTTTCTTAAGCCATTGTAAACATTGACATTTCTGAGACATGAGCAGATTTAATTTGCTTTAAGTGCAGTTATAATGCAAATATTATCAAGAAATAATTATATATATATTCAGTGTTAAAGTAGGAACTGTAGAAATAATCTCTTTAAGATGACTATTTTGAATTTGTATGAAAGTGACACTGAAGCCAAATGGGGTTTTCGAGTAAAAACAGTGAGACTGAGTCAACAAATTACTACAGCTGACTATTCAACAAAAGATTTAAATTCTAGTGAAGGTAGCCCTATCCAACATAATGTTTGTAAATGTGCAAGACCGATGTCTATATCAAGCAGTGCTGATTGTGATTCAGGAAATGAAGAATGGAATTGAGAAGAAAAAGAAAATATTCTAAATATAAAACCATTACCCAAATTGCTGGTATAAATGCTTTAGTTTTTTGAAGACTAGGAGCAAATCCTGTGCCTCTTTGTGTTTTGAAACAAGTGCTAAGTGATGACTGTTTTGAAATGATAACCACAGAAACAAATAGATATACAGGTCAAAAGATAAAGGACCAGAATTCACAAAAGGGTGAGGAATGGTTTCCAGTAACAAGTGATGAAATGAAAGCATACCTTTCGTTATGTATCATAATATCACAAGTACAAAAATCTAAATTTGATTTGTATTGATCAAAAAGAGCAATATTAGAGACACCAATATTTTCAAAACTATGCCTCACAAATGTTTCTTGGCTATAACACATTTTCTTCATTTTGTGGATAATGAAACTGTATGTAAAGAAGACAGAATATGAAAAGTATGGAGTATAGTCAACTATTTGAATAATAAGTTTGAACAATTATACACTCTGGATGAAGATGTCTTCCCAGACAAGTCACTGATGAAATTCAAAGGACGGCTGGGGTATGCGCAATTTAGAGCTACCAAGCTGCCAGATTTGGAATCAAAGTTTATACGTTATGTGAACCCAATACTGGATATTTCCCCCTGCAAATGTTAAGTTCAAAAATAATAGAATTTCTTTAAATTTGTATATCAAGGGGTTAACAATGACCAGAAACTACTACCACCCCTGAACTGGATGGTCCAAAGATGGAGACAGTGTTGTTCGAGTCCAGTGTTCTGAGGTCCTAGAGAGGTGCTGAACTATGATGGAAATCTGAGTGGGATTTGGGGCCTCTGCCTGAGTAAGAAAAAGAAATACTTACATGCTCTGGAATTTTTCTTCTTCCTATGCTCATTGCATCTAATTGGTCCCATCAGAAGCCAGTGGACAACAGGAGCTTGAGAGAGATGTTTCTGCCCCCCTCCCCCACCCCACCCACCCACTGTATGAAGTGCAGTCAGCACAAAGAATCTGTGGTCCTGAGTGCAAGTGGCCTAGAATCATCCTCACTGATAATAGTAAGAGTAATGCTGATAAAATAGTTATGTTAATAGTATAGCTAAAATGTGCTACACACTTAGTATTACTATGTGCCAGACACTGTAGAAATCCTCCACTCACTTTTTCTCATTTAGTCCTCAGAACATCTATATGACATAGGTACTACTTAGTACAGCTCCTGTTTTACAGTTGGCAAAACCAGGGCTCAGAGAGGTTAAGTGCTTTGCCTGAGGTCACACAGCTGATAAGTGGAATCTGGGCTCACGTCCAATTCCATGCAACTTCTCAATCATACTTCAAACACTAATGACATTGAATTCAAATATTTATATGTTTATTCCAATATCTCACTAGAGATAGGACAGATAGAAGTTGAGATTATAAATACTGGATTTGGTTTCCAGAAGCCCCTGTGGCAATGAACCTATGAGCTGACTAGGCCGCTTGTGAACTTGGAACAACCACCACCAGACAGCAATTTGTGGCAGCCACAATTTATTCCCTGGTCGTGTCCCAGCTCTGAGTCCTGGTCATGTCCCAGCTCTGAGTCCTCCAAATGTCTAAGCAGCTTGGGAGAGTGAGTAGACATGACAGAGCCAGGGTTGCCATGAGGATTGCATTCAACGTGATAAGAAATGAGGCTGTGCTTTGTAAAGCGCAGTACACCTGCAGGTGGCAGGTGACACTGTTAGAACAGCCCAAAGCCTACATTCTCAGTGGGGCTTTGATTTGCACATTATTATTTTGACTCTTCCTCAGAATGTGATTGGGAATACGGCAGTAATTGAAGAGGAAAGACATTTGGTTCAGTGGAGGAAAATACTGAATACCCAGTGTATGAGGCTTCTCTCTGGGATCATCGCCTTCACTGGGTGTTGTACGTCTCTACCCTTCAAAGAGCTTTGCAGTCTGGTGCGGGAGGGTCACAGAGGGGCAAACATAACTGCAGTTCAGTGCGATGTGTGCCATGATCAGTGTGTGTGTGGCATCGGGCCTTGGGGCAGTCATGGAGAGGAGGGAGTGTTCATTTACTCTGTCTGGAGTCTGAGAAGGCTTCCCAGACTTGTTCTCCCGGAGGGTGGGGTGGGGGCTTTCTGGGTGACTGGATCTGCATGTAGCAGGAATGAAGTCCTGGTCTGGCACTCAATGTGCTGAAGGGAGTGGAGGCAGATTCAGCCGCAGGGCTGGATTACCGAGAACATTACATTTCCAGCTAAGGAGGTGGAACATTTTCTTTGAGATGTCCAAGTCCTACAGCTGAAAGCCGCCAGGAATAAGAAGGCTGTCTAGGAGGTATCGAGCCATGTATCCATTCTGACTCTATTGACAATGGCTGGATTTTTTCCTGACAGCCCTAGCATAGAAGTAGCTGTAGCTGAGTGGGTTGGCTTTGTGACTCATACAGAGGGAGGATGCTCAGCCTAGAGAGCCCTGCGGGGTGTCTCAGTAAGAAGGTGTCAGAAAGGCTGTTGTATAGGATTTGGGCTTTGGTTGGATAATCTGGAGACAGACCAAGGAAGTGGGGATTTGCTCTAGACGGAAAACTGTCAGGAAGTGGGGATAGTTCTGTCATTGGATATTTGAATAAATTTAATCTATATGAAGGTGATTCTAGAGCTACACTAAAGATATAACTGGTAGAGACATAACAGTCACGCATATGAGCCAGGAGAAGGGGACTATGGTATTTCGTGGTTTGCACAGTGACCTTGTTTTTGTCTTCCTTGAAAAAAATTATGAAGTGATTTGGTGCTGCCTCATCTCATCATGGTTGCAGAGTGACCTGGTCTGATCTTGGTGTCCTGTGAGACATGAAGGCTCTCAAAGCAGCTCAAAGGATCACTGTCAGAGCAAGCCTATAAGTATATAATCACCAATGGGGAAGACTATGCAAAGTTCAGCAAACCTTAGAGGGAGGGTGGGCGTGTCCTGGTGTGGGTGGAATGGGCTGTGATTGGTGAGTGCAGACTGGACAGATGAGGGAGCATTGAATCTAAGCCTAGGTGACAAGTGTGAGGTGTGTAGACAGGTAGGGCTGGAATTAGAGGTGGGTGAGGGTTGGAGTTAGCCTCAGTTATAAGAGGTTGCACATACACTCCCATTGTGTCTTTCTCACTTAACAGTGGCCTCGGACATACCTCTCTGAATCTCAGTATCTGTATCTGCAAAATGGGGAGAAAAAAATAATAATTCTGGTTCTGGTTGTCCTACCAGGCCTCTGGGCATTCAAATACCTCCAAAGCTTGTGATCCAATTATGTCTGGGTCCCTCAAATCTTTCCCTGTAAACCCCACATTCTCTGGTCTCAGGACATTCGGTCTCCATTGGACTCTATGCCTTGCTCTGCTTCAGTCTTTCTTTATACAACCTCAGAGCCCCGAATTCACCAATTCTGGCCAATTCTGGGGCATTACATGGGGACAGGCACTTCTCCACCCAAACCCTAGACCCACTTGTTTCTTGTGGGGAATCCCTTCTGCCCACTGACTTTGTTTACTGAGTTCTGTGAGGGTCAACGAGCCCTGGAGACATGATGACGTGTTGTCTGTGTACCTGAAGTTTGGACTGAAAAGGGCCCTCCAATGACATGTCCTGGGGCCTTTTCTTAGTAACGTCGTTAAGCACCCCACAGGAGCACCCATCATTACTGGCGAATCTGATGCCGCATGGGTTACTAACGCCTCCTGGCAAATCAGTACCCTTCCCTGCCGCTCTCCAGTTCCGGTGTGGATAATTTACCTTGCAGCTCCAGGATTTTCTCCACAATGAGCAGGGATGACTCACATGATTGCCCTAAAACCCCATGGAAATGCGTCGCCACTGTCCTCCTTCGCAGTGTGATAAATCTGATTATAACTTGCGGACAGCCACTGGTGGCTGTGCAGCGGTTTAAAATGCACTGAGAGATTCATTCAGCTAAACCGAAGTTGTCAGGCGGATTGCCAGAGGGAATTCTTGTTGCAGACACAAGTTGTGTTATGTCTGCAGTAGCCTTGTGGCAGCTTTCAAATTGCTGTTAGGAAATAAATCCATTCATCAGGATGGACCGCCCTCACTGGCTCTGCTCAACTCCGGGCTCCTGGGAGGCAGTGTATGTCTTAGTTCCTCACCTGTCTCACAGTGTCTGGCATAACATGCCCTTGGTAATGGATTCCTTTTTTATTTTTTTCATTTTAACCTTCAATTCTTCAAAATGAAAAATTAGAATCACCAGGTCCCCCGGATGGAATTGTCACCCAAGAGCACCTTGTCCAGCCCCTAGGGGAGGGTTCAGAGGCCCAGGGAGGGGTCGTGTTATCGCCCAGCGCACACAGCCAGAGCCAGTGAGAGAGCGGGGCCTGGAGCCTGGGCCTGCGTCTGGGCCCGGGGCTCTGAATCTGCTTTGTGCTTTTCTCGGCAGCTCCTGTCAGCGCAGGATGGGACGACTTCCATCTGGGCTTTTCTCTACTGTTTTACAGTCTCTTCTGAGTAATCAGGTTGGCTTGTTTAATAAGTTCAGCATCAAAGTAGGTCAGGGATTTTATTTCTGTGCATGGGCCATTAGCATTCTTGAGTGAGAACACATTTTTTTCAGCTGAGAAAATATCCGATGAGATGCTGCTCCACTTCTGCCCATTTCCTAAGCGGTATCAGACCCTCTTACACCACAAAGCCTCTGTGAGTGGGGCCGCTGAGGCTGGATGGGGGGACAGGCAGGGGCCCGAGGGCTCCGCAGGGACCCCAGGAGCTGCGGTCTGGGCAGCCCGGGGCCAGGAGGGCAAGGTGACTTGTGCAGCTTCTCAAGCTGGTGCTCACATTGAAACGAGGTTTGTGTTTTGTTTTGTCAGAGCTAATGCTCGGAAAAACCCCAGACACCAGTTTAAGGAGGGGAGGGCACTATGTCCAGAAGTGCGTCACATCTCTCGCCATGTAAATGCCTTCCTGGATCCTTCCCCCAGTGGCCCGGCGGGTGGGAAAGGCGTCCAGGCCTGGATGTGGCCACTGTTGTCAGGGAGAAGGACCAGGTCTCGCCCTGCTCAGGCGGGGAGCCGGGGAAGGTGAGAAGGGCGACATGCCACCTCGACTGTTCAGGGCTGCTCCCGAGGATGCTATCACTGTTCTATTTTTAGCAATGACCTGAATTGTTTCATGGGCTCAGTCCTTCGTCACCTGCCTTTAAACTAAATGAGGCTGGTAACATAGTAAGAGAAAAGTGGTTTCTATTTGGAACTCCTGTGTCAGGCACCGTGCATGGCACAGACAGGGCTGCAAGCATGATTGGTCACAGTCCACGCCTTGTAATGACCCTGCTGCAGGGGACAAAAATACAGGTATAAACAAGCAAAACCATGCAGAGTGTAACTGGGGTGAGGGTGGGCTGCAGAAGCCCCCGGCAGCATTTCTCACACATTGATCTTTTCTGTGCCCACTTCGTGCTTTCTTTTCCTTATCTATGCTCTCATTTGTTTAATACTTCTGCTTTCAAAAAGACACACTATCGTTCATCTTTTCGATGAGGATTCATATCACTCTAATCACTCGGATGAAAGGAAATCTGATAGGTTTCTATTACAAGCTGAAGTACCTCTTCTGCTATTACAGTGATTTATAAATAAGTGCCCACAGGTTTGGACCTGATTTAACCGCATGTCCCACAGCGTGCCCCTCTGGAACGTGTCAGGGAGGCAGGTGAAATGTTATCAGGGCCTTGAAGGATAGAGCTCTTTTAGCAAGTGCATGATGACTATGAATATTTTATACATGATTCAGTGCAAATATGTGGAGGTGTCTTAGCACCCAAGGATCTTGTGGGGGTGTTGAGTAGGAGGTGATGTGCTGGCCCTGGGGACTGTGCCTTGTACTGCTGTTTAGATTGTTTGTCAGGGAAACCACATGAGAATGGATTTCTCCACTGCCTAGTGTATTATGTGTGATCCCTTTGTAATTGTGAGTTGGTTGTTAGGTTAATATGCATGGCTATCTGTAAGCATTGGAACTCCTTCCTGTATCACCACTCCAGGAGGAAACAGATAGATGAGGAAGAACATTCATTCATTCATTCATTCACACATTCAAGTATTCATTCATTCATGTGTTCATTCATGCATTCGTTCACTGCTACTTCAGTGCTGGAATTAGAGACACAGACATACATACAGCAATACTAAATAAAGAGCTGGGTGGTTGGGGGATTACCCAGAGGCCATGCTGATTTTAGGTCGCACCACAGAGATTTTCATTGAATTAGTAAGGGTTGAGAACAAAGCATCAGTAGCTTTCTAACCTTTCCATGTGATGTCAGCTAAGTTTGAGAGTCACTGTGCAACGACTAGGATTGTTTTTGAAGAGTGGGATACCTGCATACATAGGGCCTCTTGGCACTGTGTAGAGAGGACACGTGCAGGGATGCTGGCTGTTTGCCCTTCAAGCGTGGGTCCCTTTCCACCCTCTCACGGGGCTCCTGTGAGCAGGTAGCCCGGCAGAGTCTTTGTCACAATCTTCCTAGTTCTTACAGGCGCTCTGTTTATGCTTCTCATCTGCAAAGGAACTGGTTACTTTTGAGTTGACCCTGAGATCTCCATATGTTCCCACATCAGCTTTCTGGGCAGAATATCAAAAACTTGGTGTCATTCTTGAACACATTCTATGTGTCAGGAAACCTCATTGGGTTTTCTAACAAAAACCCCATGTAACCCGAAGTTACATCTTTCCTTTGGGGGAATTCAGGGTAGGAGGGGAAGTTCATGAGGCAATTTGAAGAGGCCACAAAGACCTCCAAGCTGTGAAGAGCTTGATAAGAATAATGCCGTTAGAGATCAATTCCTTTAAAAAGATGTTAATGCCTTGGGAAAATTGGCACATTAAACCTGTTTGTCCTTGGTATATGTGGCTTTAATCAGATTGCTTTCTTGATTAAGATCTAGATGAGGTTTCAGGCAAGATTTTTTTATACTTTGTTATTACTTATATGTGTTTTTTTTCAATGAGGAATGATAGCAATTTCATGGGACCTTCAATGTGCCCCATTGACTAGGCCCAGGTAAATCTCTGAAGCAAGGCGAGCTTTCAGATTCACCTCTCATTTTATTGCTGACATGACTACAAAGGCGAGCTTTAAACATTTTCCTCCATTCTGTCCCACCCCATTAAAAAATAAAGAGGAGGAAGCTGGGATGGCTCAGTGGGTTAAGCGCTCGCTTTGCAGCCCTGGAGCCCGAGGATTGAATCCTGGCTCCGGCCCATGTGGACCCACATGCTGAACTGGGGAGTGCCCCCAGTTCAGTTCTTGCCGGGACCTATGTGGGAGGCTCCTGGCCCAGTTCCTGCCCTGCGCAGCCCCCCGCCCACCTGTGGAGTGAAAATATATGGAAAACTAATCCTGTCAACTATGGAGACTGCTCTGGGCCCTCCCCGTTCTCTCTGTCTCTCTCTGTCTGTCTCTCTCTCTGTCAAAAAACAATAAAAAAATAAATCTTAAAATAAAAAAAAGAAAGAGGCATATATTAGGGCTTTTATTACTATATGACCCTCTACCTGCGAGGACATCTGTACACAGAGGACCTTGGTGTAGACCACTCTGTTCTGCCCTATAGTTGTGTCCGTTTTATTTTTCAGTCCCATCCATGCAAATATCTCCCTGGATCTTGTTGGTCATTTATTCACCAGTTATTTGCATTTGAAGTATTTTGCCAATTAATGCCTTTATGGGTATCACTATCATATATACAGAAGAAATATATAAAATGGCCAGAGGTTAATTTCCTTATTTATTTACCACTGCAAAATAAAACACTGGGCTTACCAAGTGTTCAAGTACATTTTTTAAGTGCATTAAAATGTCTCCTTTGAGGCATTTCAATGAGTAGTGTGCCTCCTTTTATTTTTATCTCAAGAATATTCAGCCATGCCTTCGCAGTCTTTTGCCTCATTGAGGGCTTCACCCTTGAAGGTGATTCTGAAACTGATCTTAAAGGAAGCTTCAAGTGGTGTGTGTATGTGTGTGTGCATGCGTGTACCCTTGCATTTGATTGTCACTCTGTATCATATTAACTTCTAGCCAAGACTTTTTGCCTTTTAGTTATAAAAAAGTCTAGTAATAGTCCTTCAAATGCTTAGTTTCGAATATGTGTGGTGTATTAGTTCATGTATGATGACATAAAAAAAATGACCTCACATGTAGAGACTTAAACCAGCAAACATTTATTATCTCACATGTATGGGTTAGGAATCCTGGTCCAGCCTGACTGGTTGGTTCTCTCACAGTCTGCAGTGATCTTAAGGCTTGGCTGAGGGAGGATCTGCTCCCAAGTTTAATCACATGGCTATTGGGAGTCGTTAGAAGATCATTTTAAGAGATCACTTGCATGCCTGTCAGCCTAGCCTCATTAGCCGTACTAAAGATATTTATATGCAATGTGTGCCTCTCCTTAAGACAACTCACAACAGCGCAGGGAGAGAAGGAGAGGAAGAGAAAGAGGGAGAAAGAGTAGAAGGAGAGTGGAGGAATGGTGCATGGGAAAGAGGGAGGGGAAGAGGAGAGGGGAGAAGAAGGAGAGAAGGGGAGAGGGAGAAGGAGATGAACAGGGTGGGGGGCAAGGGAGATGGCCATCGTTTGGTAACTAATCTCAGAAGTAACATCACCACATTCCTTGTGCCATCCTGCTGGAAGGGACTCAGGGTTTCACAAAACTGTTAAATAGCACGAGGAGTAAATGACAGGGGGCCATCTTAGAGACTGCCCACAGCAATTATGGTCTTTAAATAGCACCACAAAAGTGATAGTCATGTGTAGATATTGTTCCGGATTTTGTTGTGCAAGATATATTGAGTTTTGCTCTTTGCAGCTCTACAATAATTGAAGTTACATATTAAATAAGTGTATCTTACACTTTTCAGATTGACCACTGCTTAATAATGAACTGCTGACTGAATCTGGGGTAGCAGTCCTGTCTCCTTCACTGTCAAGTTCAATGAGGGGACTCTGAAGGACAATGCCATGTTGGATACATGCCTCCTAGGCTGTGGGTTATTTGGAATTGTTCTGTCTTACATCTTTTTTAAAATTAGTTTTGAGTATATACTTTCTACTTCCCATTCTTTTTTTTTTTCTACTTCCCATTCTTAAGCAACTATCCATCATCCTGATTGAAAACATAATTTCAAAAATAAAGGGTGTCCCAAAATTCACGCAAGATTTGAATTTTGCGTCATTTGTGCGGTCAAGTGTTGCCAGTGAAAAAAAAGACAGCGTGACAGCTGACAGTTCAGGGTTATTGAAAATGGAGCGCTACATGAAAGAACAACACGTTTTCATTATTGAGCAATGAAAATTTACAATTTTTAATTATAAACCTGTGTTTTCTATCAGAATTCTTGCATGAATTTTGGGACACTCTTTATTATACTTCTAAAAAATAAATGACGAATGCCTCTGAAACTTACAAAACAAAACATATATATTTTTTTCCAGCATTTCTGTGTTATCGAGAAATTGTCTGTGGCAGGAAACAGAACCCTGTTTGTCAACTGAATGATTGAATACAATTTTGTTAGGAATCTGATTTGTGAGCACTGATAGCTTTGAGTAGAGTAAAAGTAAAAAAATTAACACCAACTTGACATTAAAAACATGATTTATAACTAGAAAAATTGATATATTGAACCCAATTAAAATAAAGCTTTTGCTCTGTGAAGCTGAAAAGACAGCTACAGTGTGGGAGAAAATATTGGGAAACCACATATATGACAAAGGACTGGTACCTAGAATACATAAAGAATTCTTAAAACACCACAGCAAAAATAGTAATAAAACAAAATGTAACAATTCAATTAGATAATGGGCAAAAATTATGAACAGACATTTCACTGAAGCGTACATGCAGATGGCAAATGAGCACATGAAAAGATGTTCAATATCATTAGCCATTAGGGTGATGTAGGTCAAAACCACAATGAGAAATTACCATATACTTTTCAACGTGACTAAAAAAAAAAAAATGATCACATCAAATGCTGGTGATGATGTAGAGAAACTGGCTCCCTCATACACTGATGGTGGGGATGTGAAAAGGTATAGTCACTCTGGAAAGCAATTGGATCCCAAATACCACATGACCTAGCAATACACTCTTGGACATTTATTCCAAAGAAAGGAAAACTTATATTCATGCAAAAACATGTACAATCATGATTGTTCACAGCAGCTTTTATTTGCAATAGCTAACAACTGGAAACAGCCTGGATAGCCTTCACTAGATAAATGGTTAAACAGACTGCAGTCCACCATGTGTACCATGAAGCAGTGACCTACATATAAAACAACCTGGTTGTATCTCCAGGGAATTACCCTGAGTGAAAAAAGCCACTCCCAAATGATTATATATTATCATCTTTTAAATGTCAAAATTTTAGAATGTACTGTGCACTTTAAACTTATACAGGAATGTATGTCAATTATAGTGGGCTCTCAGTTAACTGGCACCCATGGGATTGGTTGATGCTGTATAAATGTAAGTACACTCTCCTTAACTGGAACTCAAACAACCAGCAAAGAAATTATTCCAGTTGCTTGAGAGTACCTGTTGCTTGAGTTTCAGTTAACTGAGACGCTGTTGTATTTCTCTACAAAACTGGGGACAATTTTTTAAGAATTAGAAGTGGAGACTGCATTTGAGGTTCCCAGAGGTTAAGGGTAGAGTGAGGGAGTAAGGAGGGAGGTGAATGTGCTCATAAAGAGCGATACGAGGGATCTGTGTGGTGGTGGGAATGTCCCATGTCCTGACTGTACTAATGGCCATATCCTGGTGGTGCTGTGATGTGAAAGTTTTGCATGAAGTTATCATTGGGAAAGCTGGGAAAGGATACATAGTTCCTCTCTATTACTCCTTATCACTAATGTAAACCTATAATTCTCTTAAAATGAAAAAAATAATAATTTAAAAGTGTTAACATTGATGTGTAAAGTGACACACTGAGTTCGCAGCCCCATCTGGGGGACGCTCTCTGGGCAGAGATGGGCAGCCCCTCCCCTTTACTGTCGTAGAGTGCTGTGTTTGAGACCCCTCATACTGCTGGGTTTCTTAATAACATCCAAGTACCAATTCTTGCACTTGCTCTCTACTCATCAAAATATTCTTCACTCCAAGATTTAAGGAAATAATCAGGCTGGCTGGCAGCACAACAGGACTTTTTCTTTTTTTTTTTACTTTGCTTTGACTTATTCATTCAACAAATATTCATGAAGCATTTGTGATGTGCCAAGGATTAAATAAAGCAAGTGCCAAGAATACGATGGTGAGAAATATAGGAGTGGTCTTTTGCCCTCATGGTGCTTACAGTCTAGTGGGGAAGACCAGCACATACAATCACAAAATATGAGTACTAGAAAGAAGAATGTCTCGGAACCTGGGGGAAATTAAGGAGGGCTTCCTTGAGGAAGTGACGTTTGAGAACAGTTGAGATATGAAGAGTAAACTAGGTGAAGAAGGAGGAAGAAAAAACTGTGTGCAAAAGCCTGAGGTAGAAAGTAGCACAAATTTATTTCAAAATAAACCTGCATGTCTGGAACCTCAGCAGTGAGAGGGGCAATGGCAGGAGACAAGGCTGGACAGACAGATAGGGAGCCACGATTCACGGTGTCTGAGGCAATATAATGGAAAGTAGTTGTCATTGCAGGAAGATTGATGGGCTACAGTATGGAGAATGGATCTGAAATCTAACATGCGTTATAGTAAAGGACATTGGCTTTAATATATGTAAATATGTTAAGTCCACTTTTTTATTTCTTCATAATTTGAAGTTCTTTGGGATTTTCTCCATAAACAGTCAGGTAGTCTGTGAATAATGAAAGTTTCCTTACTTCCTTTCCAATTTTTATATCTTTTTTTCTTTTTCTTTTCTTGCCTCATTGCACTGGCTGGGACATCCAGAAGAACTGGGAAAACGAGAGGGAAAGCATTCAGTATTTTCCCTTTGATTATG
This sequence comes from Craseonycteris thonglongyai, assembly GCA_004027555.1. Classification (NCBI taxonomy): domain Eukaryota; kingdom Metazoa; phylum Chordata; class Mammalia; order Chiroptera; family Craseonycteridae; genus Craseonycteris; species Craseonycteris thonglongyai. The sequence goes on along the minus strand of PVKE010000240.1, from coordinate 35,372 downwards.
ATGTTAGACTTATGTTTTAGTTACCTGTTAGCAGAATAAAGAGCTTGCCTTCTGGTCTTAGCTTGCTAGGCATTTTATCATGAATAGATACTGATTTTCATCAAATGCTTCTTTGGAACCTCTCAAAATTATTAGATGATTTTTATCTTTTAGTCTGTTAATATGATGAGTTATATGATTAATTTTCTAATATTAAGCCAGTCTTGTAGTCCTGGAATAAAGCCAACTTAGTCATGATCAGTTATTCACTTTACATATCACTAGATATGGTTTGCTAATATAATGTGTAGGATTTCTATCTCTATGTTTATGAGAGAGACGGGCCTAAAAGTTGCTTTTCTTGTAATATCCTTGTAAGGTTTTGGTGTGACAGTTGTCTTGGGCTTGTAAAATTAGTGTGGAAGTATGTCTTCTCTTGTATTCTCTTGTATTTGTTTAAACATGGTATTTCCTTGAAACCTTTTACCCACGTAAAAATTAAAGCTTAATTTACCTTATATCTTCACGTAGGATTTTGTCCCAGGAAGATGTTCCATCTAAAACTCTGTCACTTTGTAGACTCCTTCAGAAGTCACTATATATTTGTTTGAGCTCCCTCTGCCTGTTTAAGAAGTACATGATTAAGATGTTAGAAATATCTGGGGTAGTGCCTGAAATGTGATAACCACGTGATACAATTTGCCTTCTCCAGTCCCCTCATATTCTCTACCAGCCACAGAAGGGCCCAGCTGCTGCAGGGGCCTGTGGTGGGTACCAACCTGAAGCCATTAATGCTGTTCTCAGAGCCCAGTGCCCACCTGCCTGAGCCAGAATGGTGGCCTCAGGGATGGAGACAGTGGTCTGTGGCCTATGAGACATTGTTATTTCCGTGAGATTCCATTGTTTCAAAGTCCTTTCCCAAAGAGCTTCTGTTAAGGCTTGCTAACTGTTTCGGTGCTGCATGTGGCTGAGCCCAGAGGCAGCCCTAGGAGAACCTGGGGTCGGGGGGTGGGGAGGGTGGGGGGATATGGGGTTGGGGGGTTGGAAGAGGTTCATTTTTCAGTTCCTTTATATAAAGGGGGCAGTCATCTCTTAAATGCTCCCCACAAACGGAACAAGCTGTTATGGATAAGCCTCTTAATCCATCTGGACACCCTATCCTGACACTTCAGAGAAAGTCAATATTTCTAGTCACTTCTATCCATTTCAGCAGCTTAGAGACTAATTATGCATCGCCCCCCTGCTTATAGGGATATGCCTAGGAGAGAAATTTGCAAAATAACAATATCTTTAAAGCCCCAGCCCCCTTCATTCTCTCTCTCACTGTGGCTGGTAGCGTAGCAACTGATGAAGCTGCCTGGACTCAGGTTGCCCTGAATTGCTTAATTCTCCCCCTCACCCCCTGCTTCTCCCCTCCCCCCTTTCCTTGGACTCCAGTTTTTCTCAGACAAGCTCTGTTAAGGCGGCTGCCATGTTTTCTCCTGGTGCTTGTTGAGTGTGAGTTAACTGTCCCGGTGGGAGATTAGCAGCTTCCTCATGCATAAAGCTGAAATTGATTTCATCCCCTGTGATCCATGAGCCCAGATGCCGGAGTGCTCAGCGACTTGGATGGAGATCGCAGGACGCTTGAGACGCTGGCTCAAGTGGCCCATTAATAGAGAGGGTGATGGCATGGAGAGAAGGACCAGTGTGGGGGCCCAAGAAGGATGAGAGAAGGGAATAACTCACATTTACATAGGGCCTCTCGCATTTCAGGAATTTGCATCCGGTCTTCACAAGGACCCAGTGAGTTGTGATCCATTCCCCTGGTTTTGTACGTGAAGAAACTGAGGTTTGGGGAATTATGTAACTTGCCCAAAGTCACACAATTACATGAGAGGGATTATAAGCCGAACTGTCTGACCCAGTGATCGTGCACTTTCCAGTACACCCCACTGCCCTGTGTGTGAAAATAAACATGCAGAGGCAAAGAGATGGGGTGTCGTGTATTGGGCATGGTGTGGAGAAGCCAGTGTAGTGCACTGGGGTGCTGGGCAGGGAGAATGAAGGAGACACCCTCTTGTAGGGAGGGGGCAGGCACTGTGGAAGTCAAAGAAAGCCGGAGGCCCCGCAGGCACGCACATGCCCAGGCCTCGCCCAGCCTGGTGAATCCTGGCTGTACCCTTGTGCGGGCCCACCTTCCGTACTGCTCACACCCAGTCAAGGCCCAGCTCCTGCCTCATGGCCTCCATCTGGGTCTGTCCCTCTGCCGCTGCCTCTCCAGCCCCACGGCCATTATCTTGGTCCAGACCTCCATAATCCACCCCCACAGTAATGGGCACGACGTCCTTCTGACTCAAGGCTCACTCCTGCAGAGCCTTTCGCCCCCCGGCCCGCAGAGGAGCTGTCCTAAGAGGACATGTGTTGCACCACTGCTCCCACAGCCTCCGGAGGAAGTCCAGGCGGCTCAGGGAGACCCCTCCTGCTCGGGTCCCGTCGACCTCTCTGATGTCCTTTTTGCTGGTTCCCCTCCACTGGTGTGCATTTCCGCAGAATAGGCCATTTCGGAGTGACCCAGTCTCTTCTCATCTTGGCGAGGGCTCGCTCCTCCCCAGGTGCCTGTGGGACTCTCTTCTCCTTTTGTGACCTCAGGACTTGATTTCCCCGGGAAGCCTTCCCTCATCTCTTCCATCTGACCTGCTCTTGCGTTAGTTTCCTACGTTGCAGTGATGAATTACCACGCAGCTGGTGGCTTAAAACAACATCTTACAAATATGGAGGCCAGAAGTCTAGGAAGCGCCGCTGTGCCGTCTGCAGTTCTCAGAGGCCACCTGCGCCCCTTGCTCGTGGCCCTTCATGGTCACAGCCAGCTTGGCGGCACCTCTCAGCCCCGCTCTGACTCTGCTCCCTCTGCCTTCCTCTTGCACTTATAAGGATCCTTGTGATGACTGTTTCCCACGTGGATATTCCGGAATGCTCTCACCACTCAACAGCCTCAACTGAATCACATTTTCAAAGTGCCTTTTGCCATGGAAAGTTCTGGGCATTGGGGTATAAACAGTTCTTGGGGGATGTTATTCTGTGCACCACATGCGTCTACATGTCCACAAGACCCTGAGCCTGCCACTGTCCAGCCTTTATCACTTTAGTCTGCAGCTTACTGGCTTGTGCATCTCTTTCACTCCCTAGTGTCTCAGGCTGCCCCAGGGAGCTTTGACCGACTCTCCTCAGAACATGGACTCAGCCCTCAGCACCTGTCTCTCTGGCTCCCATCTACCTGCTTCACTCTCGCGGACCAGGCTTTTGAGAACATTGCAGCATTTCAGTGCCTCCCTTAAGAGCATAGACTAGACCAAGACAGCCTAGGCCCCCCAGTGCCACCACACGCTAGTGGCATGGTCTCGGGCAAGTTACTTAACTTACGCACCTTCGTTTCCTCACATGCAAAATGAAGGTGATTGCAGTATTTCCCAATATCCGTCAGGATCCAGGAAGGAAATCTGGAAGCATACTAGGTATTTGAAGCAGAGAGTTTTTGTTGATGGGAAGTCCACCGTGTTGGCAGGTTGCCAGAGCAAATGTGGGGCACGAGGGTAGCAGAGTTTGCAGAAAGTATTTACCACACCTGGAGCCCGGGTAACACAAGGAGATGGGGAGGGGAGGCAGCGTTTGAAGGAGGGGCGCTGTAGGGTGGAGGCTGGGATCTCTCTGTCGAGGGAGGCCTCACCAGTGGTACCGCATCTTTCAGAGGGTGCTGGCCTCGCTGCTGCAAGCACCCCTAGGCTTCGAGGGTCAGAAGAAATTAAAACCTGGGGCAGAGCTGTCTCTGGTGCTGGAGCGATGCTGGAAGGCCTTTGAGACAGGAAGAGAGCATCTTCTTTCTTCTTCCAGCTTCCTGGGCTCCACACAGAGCTCCAGTGGTAGGAATGAGCCGAAGCTGGCGAAGAGAGTCCAGAAGAGTGGTTTCAGGGGGTTCTAGCCCCAAAAGCATTGTAACAGGGTGGGCTTGAAGCTAACGGAAGGACCAGACGTCCATAGCTAGCCTATTCCTCTAGTTTTCTCATCTGTGACATGGATACTGTCATAGTAGTGACGTCATGGTGTGAGATGAGGAACAAATAGTTCGTATATGGAAATCCTGGGATAGAGCCTGGTGCGTGGCTAGCACTGAGAGACTATGAGTTGCCCTTGCCCCATGGTAATGATAATAGCTCTCCCATCATGTGGGTGCACAGACTGGGATGTCTGTGGGACTCAGAGATCCAAACCGGCTCAGTAATGAGTTCCTTCTACTCAGTTCTTTGGAGCCAGGCTGCTGGGCAGAGATGGGGCTGTGGAGGCAAAGTCCATGGAACTGTGCCATTCTAGGACAAGTGGCTTCTGCACTGTGGCCTCTGATTCTCCGGGTACAGCGCCCTGGCTGTCCCGGGCCCCTCTCTCCCCTCTCTTGGGGAGCTAGGCCCTTGATTCACACTTTCTTAGGACTCTTGATTAGCAGGCAAGGAAAGAAAGGCTCTTCTAGAGTGATTGCTCTTAATTTGGAGAAGTGGCCCAGCAGAGAGTAATCTTGCAAATGCCAAGGTGCTGGGGGAGGAGGGTGGGGGGAGAAACCAGGAGTGGACAGAGTATTTCTGATTAAGAAATCTCGCCTAATGCTAGGTTGTTACGGAATTTTGCATTTTTAAATTACTCTTGTGGTTACAACATGACTGCTACGTAGCCTGAGGCTGAGCCCTTCGATGTGTTTGCTGGTGGAAGAGCTGGCAAGTCCACACTCAGTGCTGTGGCCCCTCTTTATCCTGACCCAGGAAGGGCGATGCCTCGGATGGGGTCTTTGCGCCTCTCCTTTTGACTGCTCAATGGCCCGACCACTGCTGGTTGGAAGGATGAAGTTAACACCGTGCACTTGTGTGCTGGGGCGCTTCTAAGCATGCACATAATACCTTATTTACTCTTTATTGCGACCCTCGTTTTACAGGTGAGGACACTGAGGCACAGAGAGGTCCGGCAACTAACTTGTGCTGGTTTTCAGAATATCTTAGTTTGGCTTTCTCCAAAACAGAACCTGAGACAAGGGAGTGCACGTCCTTTATTTAGAAGTGGGAGGGAATACTGTAGAAGAGGGGGCATGAGACAGGGAAGGAAAGGAGGCTCATAAAGTGCGCAGTAAGGAGCTGCTAGCTCCGGGGGTATCTATTGCTCAATCCCACTAGAGAGCCACCAAAAGATTGAGGAAACTGGGCCCATTGTTTCCCCAAAGGCCAAGAAAACTGAGTGCTTGTGCACCAACTCCCGTGGGGCATTGGGAAAGAGCTGTGACTGGGAGTGGTAACACCTGGCAGGGCCAGTCTTCCCTCCAGGGGGGCCATCACACTCTGGTGGTGATAGAAAGCCACCAGGAAGGCATATGTAGGTGCAGGAGGTAGGAAGTCATTAGTACATTGAGGTGTTAACCACGGAAGCTACCAGTGACCTCTGGGATAGGTCAAGGGGCTATGGGCTGGTGCCACGAGCACATGCTGAATGCGGCTAGAAAGTAGCTCAGCCTTAACTACTTTTCTTTGTGTGAGAGAGATTCAATTATGATGAGGATGGTAGAGGAATGGAGACTATATACCATAGAATGAAATTGCTCAGAATCCTCAGAACTAGAAATATTTATACCCCAAAAAGTGAAGACTAAGTGCCCTCAAATATGCAAGGACTGTCACACTGGGGAGGGGGAAACTCCAGGAGTGCTGTGGCCCCACAATCCTACCCATCACCCAGCAGGCCCTGTGCTAGGACCTGAGGCCACAGGCAGAATTGGCTTGGTGCGCGCCCCGGAGACGTGTCCACTGTCAGGGAGCCTACACACAGTGTGCAAGTTCTGTGATGAATTTGTGCCCAGGGAGCCCTGAGGAGGGTCCTGTCCACTACAGAGGACACTGTTGGTGCCTGATCCAAGTCTCCTTTCCCGGGCTGGGGCATGCATTCCCTGATTTTCATTAGTGTTGGCTGATAAAGGCTCTAAACTTCCCCTTGTAGTGGGTTGTATATTGTTCTCACAAAATTCATGTTCTTCCTGGAACCTCAGAATGTGACTGTATTTGAAAATAGGGAGGGTTTTACGAGTGTAATTTATTCTGTTAAAATGAGGTCATATTGGCATAGGGTGAATGCTGATCTAATATGATTGGAGCTCTTCTAAGAATAAGAGAGAAATTTGGACAGAGAAGCAGATGCAAAGGGGAGAAGGCCATGTGGAGACAGAGGCAGGACTGGAGTGATGCATCTATAAGCCGAGAAAGATCAAGGACAGCCAGTAAACAGCAGAAGCCAGAAGAGGCATGGAAGTCTTTTTTGCAGGGCCTGGGGAGGCAGTGCATCCCTGCTGATGCCTTGACTTCAGAGTTTCTGCTTCTAGAACTGTGGCTAGGGACTGGTTTGTGGTCCCTAGCCACAGAAGTCCTGGGAAACAAACACACCATTCATAGGATCTTGTCCCTGGCCACGTGGGAGCTGCTTGGCTGAGGGGCAATGCCTGCAGCCCACGTCTAATTAATGACATGGGTACAATAGGCAGACCCCCTTGACCCAGTGGGGGACCATGAGGTGGTACATTTTGTCTTTCAGAACACCCGTGGGAATAGCCCAACCCTAGTCTGCAGCCCAAACCACATCCTTGTTTCCCTTCTTGTTCCTTCCATATCTAGCCTCCTTCTAAGAACTTCCTCCAAACAATCACATGCACAGAATTCTTGTCTCAAGCTCTGTTTCTTGGGACTCTGGGCTAAGACACAGAGCACAGAGACATAGCCTTGATCTGAGGGGACCCGGAGCAGAGCTAACTGTTGAAGGACAAGGAAAGGAGTCACCGGGAGGCAAGGAGGCGTGACTCACAGAGAGGACAGCAGAAGCAAAAGCACCTTCTACTCCTGCATTGCTTGTGTGTGAAGCTGTGGGCTGAGGGCAGCTTAGTGGCCAGGAGACCTGCAGAGGTAGAGATAGGCCAGCTCTTGGAGGCTTGGTATGACATCCTGAGGACAGCAGATGGAGGAAGACCCCTGGCCTACATTCTAAAGTATTTATTTATTTATTTATTTTTATTTTTTAAACAGAGAGAGAGATACAGAGACAGAGACAGAGAGAACTGAACTGGGGGAGCTCCCAGTTCAGCATATGGTTCCGCACGGGCCGGGGCTGGGATTTGATCCCTGTTCCCCTGCGCTGCAAAGTGAGCGCCTAACCCACTGAGCCATCCCGGCTTCCCCTGGTCTACATTCTGAAGTGCTCTCTTACTATTAAAATCCATCACCAATTGTGTACACAACAGAGTGCACTCCTATTTGTGGAGGTCTTCAAGTAAAGTCATAGCTACGTTGGAGACTCTGCATTGGGCAGGTAGAGCTCAGTGACAGCCCCTTCCCCACCCTACTATCTTCCACATCTATGATCCCATGACCGTTGGCTACTGTTACTGCTGCCAGGTTCACCAAGTACCAGCTAGCTACCAGTTCAGGCTTTTCCTCACCAACAGCCACTTCTGTGTGACTTGGGATCAATCACTTCATCTCCCTTCACGGTGGGAACACAATTAGCGTGAGACAGAATGATGTAGTGATTACGAGCAAGGCTCTGGAATCTTCCTAAGTTTAAATCCCAGTTTCTTCTCTTGTTAGCCTTATAACTGTGAGCTGTTGACCTCTTTAAGCTTCAGGGTTTTAAGAAATTAATTTATAAAATGAGGTTGATAAGAGTACCTGCCTGAAAGAGTTTGCCAGGATGATGGAGGCTGACCGGAAAATATCCAGCCATGTAACCATTCTTGTTGTATTGACAATGGCTGGACTTTTTTCGGACAGCCCCTGTAAATAAGAAAAAGCATGTAACATTCTTAGCACAGTACCTGGCATGTGGTGAATTCTTGGAGTCTCCTAGCACTTTCCTTCTGCCATCTTCACAGTCTGTGGAGCTGAGATGTCAGCACACTGTTATGTTCACACTTGCAGCATAAAGAAGGTTAGTACAGTGTTGAGGGAAGAGTATAGACTTCGAGAAGACCTGGGCGTGGACATGCTCTCCTCACCAGCTGTGGATGATCAGCAGGCTACCTTAACGCAGCTGAACCCTTTGTGTGGTCACCGGAGGGAGAAAAATGAAAAAACAAGCAAAACAGGTTAAGTGCTATAAAATACTAGTTGTCATGATTAGAAGACTATTTGGAAGTCTAGACTTATAGTGGTTGCCGCTGAGCAGGGCCCAAAGCAGCCAGAATCCCTCCTTGTTAGGGAGCCAGGGGTGGGGAGCTGGCTTGGCAAATAGACACAGTGGGGTTCTGGTTCTGTTACCTGGTACCTGGGCAGGTGAAAGGGGAGATTGCCTGTGAAATACCCGTAGTGGTTAAAGCCATAGAACCCAAACGGAAGTCCCACCCAGTTGTAAAAGCCCAAAATACTATAAGAAAACCTTTATTGTTTAAAACGCATACTTCCTAATAAACAAGCAATGTGGATTTATTAGAGAACATTTGTAGAAAAAGAAGAAAAGTAAGGGAAAAAACCCAGTACTCATTTACTCATGACTAAGGAAAACATCAATTTGGTGCATTTCTGTCTTTTTTTTTTTAAGATTTATTTTTATTGTTTTTGACAGAGAGAGAGAAGGTATAGGGCCAGAGTAATCTCCATAATTGTATGTCATTAGTTTATTTATTTATTCTGATATAGTTTTACTCCACAGGTGGGCATGGGGCAGCACAGGGCAGGAGCCAGTGGGGGCCTCCCACATGGGAGAACCTACCTGGGGGCACACCCCTAGTTCAGCATATGGGCTCATATAGGTGAGGCTGGGGCTGGGATATGATCCTCAGACCCCAGGGCTCCAAGACAAGCGCTCAACCTGCTGAGCCGTCCCGGCATTCCCTGTCTATGTTTTAATAGGCATAACTAGCTGGGATTTTGTTGTTGTTGTTGTGCATTTTAATTTAGTTACAGTGGAACTTGTGCCTATGGAGAGTTTTGTCTGAGGGAGGGAGAGACTATTCCAGAGAAATGTCACGTCTGTTTTCAAAATTATTGCCAAAGCCAGGGTTAAGCTTTCCTGATGAAATGTTTCATTTTTGAGCATAATCCTCATGCCACCAAGAAAAGAGGCAAGGAGTTCTGTCTCTGTGTATGTTTGGGTTATGTCTCCAGTTCAGCCTGGCAGGAAGTGATGCTTCTCTTCTAGACCCTTATAGAAAGAAGCATCTTGCAGTGGCTATCTTTGTATTGCACTGATCTATTCAAGATCTCAATCCTCAGTCCTACAGGTCATAATTTTGATTCATCCCAAGGTGAGCTGGGGTGTATCTTTAAGTAATTTTTTCTGTAAAGGAAGGGTAAGTAGATTGGATGTTTTCTACCTTGTTCAGAACCTGAGAGTGTCTTACTGTTGGCTTTGCAAGTACACCACAGTGTAGCTGGCTATAAAATTCTGGGGGTGTGAAGCATCCTCTTAGAACCTTGTGTGTGTGCTCTGCCCCGGTGGTTGGGAGTGCTGACCCCTAGTAAGGCTTCCCGGGGCCCTAATCCTGGCACTTGGAATTACAAATTATTTGATGCCACACAAGTTACTTAACCTATAATTCTTTATTATTTTCAGAAAAATGGGAATCACAATAGCATCTACCCCTAGAGTTGCTGTGAAGATGAAATGGGTTAATATTTTAAGGCACTCAGAACCATGACAGGAACATAAAAATTTGCAGTGCCCATTAGCTGCCTTCTGCCATTTGTATCATTACAATCAACGTCAGCTTCACCATCATATCCCAAGGTTTCAGGTGGAAAGGATGGAACCTAAGAACTGATCCTTTTCCCCCTTTTTGTTTTGTTGGATATCTATTTTTGTCTATCAGGCTTGAACAACCTGCCTCCCACAGGCTGTGTGCGCTCCGCGACAGCTTTGAATGTGGCTCAACCCCAATTCATAAACTTTGTTAAAGCATTATAAGATTTTTTTGCAATCATTTTTCTAGCTCATCAGCTATCATTAGTGTTAGTGTATTGTATGTGTGGCCCAAGACACTTCTTCTTCCAGTGTGGCCCAGGGAAGCCAAAAGTTTAGACATCCTTGGGATCCTTGTGAGAATTTTTCTTTAGTCTTTTATTTCAAAATATTGCCCGTATGTGCTTATGTTGGAGTCTTGTCAATGATTTTGTCTGGAACCCACTGTGCTTCCCACAGTCTGCAAACTCAGAACTTATTCCTTTCAAAGATGATTTTTAGCTGTGTGTTTGACTATTGTTCTGTTTCAGCTGTTTGAAATCTCCTCCCCCAAGCCTTACAATTCTTAGCTTGGATGTCCATTCACTATTCTGACATTCTCCTTCTTGCCTTTGTTCATCTCTTTATTGCCACCCCAACCTCTTATTTCGGGAAAAACTTAAATACTATTTTCTCTACCCATTGTAATGTTTATTGAACACTGACCGTATGTTAGGCAAGGTCACAAAGACTCATTCTGATAGGCACCCACTGGTGGATTGGCTACTGTACAGTCAGCTCTTTGTATCTGTGGGTTCCGTATCATGAATTCAATGGCAGAAGAAAAAAATATATTTTAAGTATTTTGTTGCTGCTCACATGTACTATGCAGTTAGTCCTAAAATGGTTGTATCTGTACTGAACATGTACAGACTTTTTTCCTTGTCATTATTCTATAAGCAGTAGAGTATAATATCTATTTATATTGTGTTCACATTGTATTAGGTATTATAAGTAGTCTAGAGATGAGTTAAAGTATATGAGAGAATATGTGTAGGTTATATGTAAATACTATACCATCTTAGATGAGGGATTTGAGCATCCGTAGATTTTGGTATCTGTGGGAGGTCCTAGAACCAATCTCTCACAGATCAAGGGATGACAACTGTATATACTTAGTGTATCTTCTGCTCAGCAACCTCATGGGCCCTGAAGAGAAAGGAATGAGAAGCTGAGGTCGATGCCAGACCACTCACAGTCAAGGTAGAGTCAGTGACCTCATCCACATCAATTCCTATGGCCTTCAGTAGAAAATTTCGATACCTATATAATTTGAATTAAAAAATAACCTCTTATTCTAAAGATGAAAACGTTGAGAACCACAAAGATTGAGTGACCCAGGGTCACCCCACTGGCTTGTAGTAAAACATGGGATAAAAACAGAGTTGGCCCAGCCCCAAGCTAGTTTCCTTTCTCTTTTTGATCCTCAAGTCATTATTGTGTGCGGCAGTGTTGCACACCAATCCGTAGGACATCTAATTAGCATGATGCTTCTGAACATCTACTCTGTGCCAAGCCATGTGGGCCATACAACTGAGTAGTCGTGAAGCAGAATGGAGAAAGGACAATGGGCATAGTTTGATTACAGTGAAAGGAAAGACATTCCAGTTGGGAAAAATGGCCTGTGCAGAAATGTGGAAGTATGTGGACATGTGTGGGGTGAGGTGGGGAGGGAGCGTTTCTGTAGACCCTTGCGGGTCAGTAAATAGCAGTGCAATGAGGAAGGGAGTCAGGTAGGTGCCACTAAGGTGGTGGCCAGGTTATGTGCACCGTCCATATGTCAGGGCTCACTTCTCATCTTTGTAGCATTCAGTTTTTTTTCAGAACATTTGATTTCTGTCTGGAGCAGACAGTGCCGAAATGCAAAGCTTGCTCTCTGGCTATTCGAAGCACTTTTGCTCTCTGTTGGAATTTCTGGGGATTCAAACTGTTACAAAGAGCTCACAGCAGGAAAAAGAAAGACAGAATTGGTTTGGAGATTGCTGCCTGAGGACAAGGCAGAATTACATTAAGAGGTCACTCGCCACCTACACACTGAAGGAGAGGCTGGACCGGGCAGCGGAGGTGGCGGCCCAGGCCTCGTGGATGGCTCAGGGAGTCCTTTCCTCGCAGCACTTTGATGCCTGCCTGGCGGGGTCCAGTACCATCTCTCCACTCAGATCTCAGCTCCATGAAGGCCAGACATCCACCCTCTTGATTTGGTTTCAAACTTCATGAGCAGAGAGCGCCATCAAATGTCCCACAATTCCTCCTGGCTTTGCACGCTGCTGGTGCTGGGTCAGGTAAACAGGTGGAGGACATTGGCTGTGTCGTGTACAAAAAGGCGCATGAGTGACACCTGGTATGTGCCTGTGCAATCTTATTAAGAAAACTGGTGGGAATTCAGTGACATCTAATGATCCTGGTAGAATCATTTGGAGAGAAATGATACAAGATTAAAGGCTCATTCCCTTCTGGGGTTCAGTTCCAGGTAAGATTTAGTCGCATTTTCTCCCACCTGCTAGGTCACAGACAAGTCATATTTTTGTTTTCCTTAGTCTTTTTTTTTTTTTTTGTATCATTTACATACAGCAAAATACCTATATTTTAAGTGAAGAGCTTGATGAGTCTTACACAACTCTAGTCAAGATACAGAAATTTTTATCACCCCCAGAAAGTTTCTCATGCCCCCCTCCTAGGCAGTCACCCCACCCAAGGGAATACTTTTCTAGTTGTTGCTATTATTTGATCATCCAAATCAATACGTAGTACATTTCAGCACCCCAGAAAGTTCTCTCATGCTTTATCCTGGTCAGTACCTGCTTTCACAGGTAACTGTAATTCTGACATTTCTCACCACAGATCATCTTTGCCTGTTCTTGGACTTTTTATATAAGTGGGATCATCAGACATTCTCTTTTCTCCTTGTTTTGCACAACGTAATTTTTTGTTGAGAGCCTTCCATGTCATACCTCAGTTATTTGGTCCCTTCCCCCTGCTGTGTGGTGCTCTGCTGGATGGGTGTGCATCACGGGGTTGATCGATAAGCCGCCACCTTGGCTTGTCTTGTCCGTGGCTTTCCTTTTCTTCAACTATGTCTGAATCAACTTCTTTCTCTCTTTACGCCTCTATTTCTCAATTGGTGGGTGAAAGGTAGGATGTGAGCTCCTGGCAACCAAGACTGAGTCTGTTTTGGCCCCTGCTGTATCCTGAGTGCCTAAGACAGAGTGTGACATATAGCAGGGACTCAATGTTTGTATATATAACAAGTGAATGAACAAGTGTTCAGAGCATCTAGCTCTTATTGTTTTGCAGCCTGGCCCTGTGTGGTACTTCCCCAAGCCAACCAGAACATTACAGGCTTCGCAGGACAATCCCTTTGCGCACAGACTTACATGGATTGGAAGTCCCTTTACAGGCCTCGTAACTGTCTCTATAACCTGCCTCATGACCCTCATTGCATTTTATTGTCATTGCTGCTTTAATTGGCTGCCTCACTCTCTGATTCCATGGGTACAGAGAGCCTGTATTTTGCTTCACCACTAATTCCATGTTCAGTCCTCTGTCTGACACACGAGAAGCAGAGTACACACTGGATGGGGCTTCTGCCACACGAAGTTTCTTTTTGCCAGGCAGTTCATCTCAAGACCCCAGCAATTAGAGTCCTTTATGATTTGAAAGCATGGCCTCTGCTCAGGACTGAATGTTTGTGTCTCCCACAAATCCATATGCTGAAGCTCTAACCCCCAAAGTGATAGTAGTAGGTGGTGGGGTCTTTGGGGGATGACTGTGTTTCCATGCAGTCGTGTGAAGAGCTTGCATCCTGAGACTACTGCCCTTTGGTGAAGAGGAAGAGACCAGGGATCTTGTTTTGTCCACCTGCAAGGATACAGCAAAAAGGTGGCAGTCTGCAAACCCAGGAGCGAATACTCAGCAGGAACTGGCTTGGCTGGCACTCTGACCCAGGCCTCCCAGCCTCCAGAACTGTGAGGAATCACTGTCTATTATTTAAGCCACCCAATCTGTAATATTTTGTTATGGTAGCCTAAGCTCTGAAGGCAACCTCTGTGGAAGGTTTCTTCTTAGGGTGTCACATGTCATGGGCAGGGTCCTATCTTTATGCTTTAAATATTTTAGCCCAAATGTTAAGTCCACGGATATGTTGGGTGAGTTACAGTCATGAGAACTTAGATTTTTACTTGGCTTTATCTTGTGGAAATCTTCGCATGTTTATTTTCACCCAGTGTTTGGGAGCCTGACAGTACTAGATCTGTGACCCCTTCATCAAACTCCCTTCCCTTACATGATTGTACTCCCAGTGTCTATCCCTTGCAACAAAGGGTGGCTCCAGGGTCCTGGAGAAGTGTAAGCCATGATGGGCACATGGTCTGTCTTTTTTTTTTTTTCCCTCCACATAGATTCTTCAGGGCTTTTCCAAGGTTCTGTGAATTCCTGAAATAGTGTGTGCAATACTCAGGGGGATGTGTTTATGCGCATTATCCTGGGAAGAGAGTCTAGAATTTCTTACCAGATTTTCATAAGTTACAAAACTACTAGTGTCAAATTCCTTTAATGGTCCTTCTAGTTCATTATGGAAATATCTTCAGTACAAGAGGAAAACGCGCAGGGCAGGAACGCTACCTGAGCCCTTACTTTTAATGCTGCCCCCTCCCCCCTTCTTCTCACTTTACAGGTCATGAACCCTCCCTGGGCCTCAGTTTCTTTTCTGATGAGTTTAGTGGTTGGGTTATATGATCTCATAGATTCCTTGCATTGTCTGGCTGGAAAGTTCATTTCAGAAAGAGAGGCAAGCTGACACAAATAAACATAATCTGTGTATTTCAAAACAGGTGGTGCCTACCAAAGAAGTTATTCTGTGTTTTATCCTGCCTTCTCTCTCTTTGAACCACTAGTACGTGTGACTTCTATAGAATATCAGTTATAATGACTGGACTACTGAAAAAAAAAAAAAAGAGAAACAATAATTTGATGGCTTCTTGGTGCTAGGTACAGGAAACACTGATATATTCATGCTTTGTTCTTAAGGGGACAGGGAGAGAGAACTACCTTGGCTCCTCAGCACATGGACATGTGGACTAGTAACTCATTTGAGATAAAGCACTTACATTCTCCAGGGGATGTTTGTTACTATACTTGAACCAACCATCAGAAATATGTGGAAAGAGACTAAACGTTTGGAAGGATTAATACTTTATTTTCTTTCTGGTGGTCAGCAGTTTACTGCTAATGCTTGAAATAGGAGAGCAAAAACCATAGTGGAAAGTCGATGGAAGAGAGCTGAATGTGGCCGTTTACTCAGGCCCCAAAGTATTGAAGTCAGCTGCTCTTAATTCTGTCCAGGGTCAGTCTGTGAATAATTCGATTAAGGAGCTGGGCAGAGTTATCACAGAACTACAAAATATCACCCCTGGGGCCTCATTGGAGCCTGGGGGGAACTCTGGAGAGTTGATAATGGTGATTAAAGGGTTTATATATTTAAAATGCACAAAGGATGAGCCCAGAAATGATCTGCCTGCCAACTTAACTTCTGTACCTGGAACATATTATCCAAAAATCAATTTGCAAACACCTTTGAGATAACAAGGCCTTGAGTAATAACCTCCATGGCTTTGTAAAGAAAAGCACCTAGCTTGACTAATCTGCTTAATTTCCTTCTGTGACCAAATGGCAGGCTATAATAGAGGCAATCTGAGGGTGTCCCTTAAGATTTTCTTCGAGTACACTGAAAACAATATTACCTACCTCTGTGTCATGACAGTTAATCTGTTTCTGGAGAGTCTTTGTTACTAGGTAATTAATTTTAAAGAAAACAATGAATGAGTTTTATCTATCCTGAAGCTCCCACCTGAGTTCCAGACTGGAACTCACACCTACCTGCCTCATCTATCTGAGTAGCCCAAAAGTTCTTGAATACATCTACATGGTTCTCCACACCCAAATGCCTCCCCTGACTGCCACCCCCACTTTCTAGTTCTGCTCCAGGGTCATTAACTTGTTCATACCCCTTGACAGATAATTGTATTCCTGGCAGTCAGTCCTAAGAAAGTACAAGACAATCAGGACTGTAATCATTTGTACAAAGATGTTCATTGCAGCATTGTTTACAATAGCAAAACTTGCATCACCTTCTGTACCCAACAATTGGAGAATAGTTAGCATGATTACCTGATAGATTGTCCTATAGCTATTAAAGTCAATGATGGCAAAATCCACATAGTATATAAGCAAATCCATGAGGATGTAGTAAGTGAGGGAAAAACAAATCTGCATTGAGTCTATGTGTCACTGGAACCCCATGAAAAAAGTGTAAGTGTCTGAATAAAAATTAGATTGGAACATAGAGAAAATTTAAAAAGGTTATTATTTTGGGTGAGAGGGAAGGGGACATGTGCTCTGTTTGTTCTCATTTTCTTTAATGTTGTTTTACTGCTATTTTTTGCAACAAATAAAAATAACAAATATACCTTCTTCTGTTTTGAGACAATGGGCAGATAGACCACCTTCCATGCGTTTGTGGGGTCAATGCTGCTGAACCTGCTCCGTGATCTTGGTTAGGTGACCTGGTCACTTGGCTCTCAGTTGTTTTTTTTAATCCATCAAAATAAAGGTGATAATGTCCCAAGAGTTACACAAAGTAATAATGCATTTGAGGTTTCTGGCAAAATAGGAAGCACAAAGTGAATGTTGATTTCTGCAGCTTTGCTGTTGCGCTAAGGACAGCCACAGAGAAGCCACCGTAAATGCTTGTTGAAATCCTGGTCTACTTAGCGGAAGAAACAGAACTTAATGGAGGAAGGGTAGCAACCCATTATGAAATATAACTTGGCATGACTTTTCCCTTGACCCTTGATTCCCGCTGGGGCCACTGGGGCCAGGGACGCTCTCCCTGCTGGGGGGACCTGGCTAGGATTGAGGGAGAAGCTGAATTCTCTCTGCCATCATCCTTTTGCTACTTAAGCTGAAATCACTATTTGGGAAAACTTCCACTAACCACCTATGCATTCCTATAAAAGAAATGTTTATAAACTTCAGACTCCCCTGGGTTTTGAACCAAAGTCCACTTTAGTAATGGCAGGTTCTCAATTGAGGATAGAAAGCAAAATATTAACCCAGTCACCTTTGCTGTGTTCTGGAAAAAACATTTCCTCACAATTGCCGTCTTTCTTTCTTTCCTTTAAATGAAATAGATATGATAGGTGTTGAATGTTGTTACTGAAGAGATACTGACTCGGGTACTTACATCCAAGAATGTGAGAATTACAGTAGGACTTGAATGGGGTTACCAAATGGAATTTGGGCTGTTTTTCTTGATGGCTCTGTTTGGAATTCTGTTTCTTTTCCTTGTATACTTGGATTCTGCTCTGTAAACCACGTGGGTCTTACCACCCTTTCTAATTGTGTGTCTTTCAGAGCCCCCCACCCCCATCGCCCCACCGGAGCTGCTGGCTGTGGGGGCCACGTACCTGTGGATCAAGCCCAATGCCAACTCCATCATCGGGGACGGCCCCATCATCCTGAAGGAGGTGGAGTACCGCACCACGACGGGCACCTGGGCCGAGACCCACATAGTCGACTCTCCCAACTACAAGCTGTGGCACCTGGACCCCGACGTGGAGTATGAGATCCGAGTTCTCCTCACAAGGCCGGGAGAGGGGGGCACAGGGCCCCCAGGGCCTCCGCTCACCACCAGGACCAAGTGTGCAGGTAAGTCTCCTCCCATTGGGAGAGGCTGGGCTGTCGCTGTGTGTGACCCTCCTCCTGGCTTCTTGTGACAGTCATTCCTAGGTTTCAATGCAAATGTGTGTCCTGTTATGGAGAAAGACAGGGCTTTGTTTGGTCCAGCCTCAGAGGACTTTGGGGTTCTGGGCATGTGTCTGTGGAGCTCAGGGCTCGGGTTTGATTCTGAGACACTCCCGACTCCAGCTATGTCGGGAAGAGGTTCCTGGTTCTGATGGCATTTCCAATGGATTCTGGTTTTCTCTAACCAAGGGCTCCCGTTCTACTTGCACGTGTGTGGCTTTCTAGGGGTCAGTGTCTCTGAGGGCTTCTGGCTCTGACTGGTCCCAAAAGGTCTCATTTGGACCTATCTCTGAGTGCCTCTGGTTCCTGTGGCCTGTCTAATGTGTTTCTGATTTTAACTATGCCCCTGGGATTCCTGGGTTAGGGGCCTGTGACCCTGACAAGTTCTTTGTTTAGACAGCTTATTTCCCTGCAGGTTCCTGGCTCTAGCTCTGTCGTTGAGAGGCTCCTGGTATCAACCACATCTTAAGTGCCTCCTGGCTCTGACAATGTCTCTCGGTGGATTCTGGAACTGCATAGTCACTGAGAGTCTCCTGGCTCCTAGCTATGAGTCTGGATTGCGACCATCCCTCCAAGGGTCCCCAGGATTCTGTATCCCTCCAAGCTCCTGGCTCAGTGTGCCCTGGGGCTCCTGACTCCAGCTGTTTCTCTCAGGTTCCTGCTTAAGGGTTTGCTGGCTGGGAGGGCTATTTGGACCCTGCTGCGTCCTTGAGGGCTCTAGGATTCTATGGCATTTCTAATAAGGGGTACTGGCTGAGAGTGTCTCTACCTGTCCTGTCCCTGAGATGTGCCAGCTCTGAATGCAACTCAAGAAATTTCAAGAACCTGCTGTTCATTTTCTTTTTGCAAATCACGTTATTTATGTTATCTCATTTCCCCCCTCTATGTAACCATTCGATATAAGTATTTTTATCTCATATATGCATAAATGAATAGAGACTCAATGTCTTTAAATGTTTTGTCCAAAGGCACAGGATTGGCCAGTGACACAGTCAGGATTTGCCCTGGACTCTTTAATGGCCTTGATCACTGGTCACATTATGGTGGTAAACAGAGAGCTGAATGCCATCCACATAGTTACATAGAGCTGGGAGTGTGTCAGAGGGGCATCAGGGAAGCAACATGGGCCGCTGGCTCCCAGGGGAAAAGGAGTCTCAGCGATGGCTCCTGGGTGGGGAGAGAAAGACCCATCAGCACAGCGATTGCCATGGAACAAAAAGCAAAGTAGCATCTAGTCAGTTCTGTTCTAACGTGACCTGTGTGTCCCTGATGATCATCACACTGTGCGAAGTTATGCAGCAAAACCACTGGGCTTGTGGGGTGCAGTACTCATGCTTCATCAGGGACACATAAATAAAAAGGGGAACCTAGTAAAAATCGTGGCACAATTTTACACATACTAATTGCGAAGATATGTATAAATACTGCAGTACATATGGGGTGTGACCTTGAAAAGTCCTGAAGTTTGCTGTGGAAATGAGTGTCAGAAAGATGGCAACTTACATAAGGGACCATGAAGTGGTGATGGAAGGCTATCTGAAAGTGGTGGCAAGTGACAAGAGCAGGTGTGGATGGAGGTTGGGGAACTGAGGGCACAGGTAGGTATTGGAGGAGGGTACATGGTGTGTATGCTACGTGGCTCAGTGCAGCTGGGTGCAGCTCACTGCTCCATGCGTATCACTATGAACAAAATCACACGCAGCAAATGCAAAATTTGTGTTATGCTCAGATCACTCCTAATGTGTCAATCGTGGTGAAACCCGTGCATGTTGTCGAGACACTGCTATAGAGGAATTGACTGTAACCATTCTAATATATCTCTGTAGAGTACCTTGGCAGTACGTAACCCGAAGTTAGTGTTTCCATTGCTTGGAAATATTCTTTTGAAAGTCATCGAACCATGATGATGAATGGAGGTGTCATTTTCTTGATTATTTTCAAAACTGGGCCTTTGGTAAAATTCTTCATTGAAACCTGATTATGAAGCTTACTACTTTAAAAGGACATAAGGATATGTTATTAAATCAGGTAATACCTTATCTCAGCTTTGCAATTCAATATCCATCCATAAAAATAATTGATTTGATCCTGCCAATGAGACTTTCCTCTTTGCACAGGGTAAATCTAAGGGATTTAGATCTTTATAAATGATTTTCCAAGTACTGTAGAAACCCCCATAGACTTATTGCTGATGATCATATAATACACTTTGAAATTCAATTGCAAGATGATCATCGCAATAAAAATTTACAATCTATTGAAAATTGTAGCCACGACTATGTAATGGATTTTACATGTTGAAAAGACAATTCTCTGACTACCTCTATAAAACTTGAGGTGACTGCTGTTTGTGGCTTTATATGTTTAAAAAGTTGGTGTTTAAGTAAGTTATAACTGAAATCTTTAATAACACACTTTACAAAATGTGTCATTAGAAAATAATTTTCCCACATTGCCACTGATGGTGGAATGTTCTTTTCCTAGTAATTAATTTTTAAGATAATTCAGGGCTGATATCCATTTGTGGATGCTGTGTGTTGTGGTTGATGTCTGAGTCCCCTCCACTTTCCCTATTCTATTATTAATCACACTGAAAATGTACTCATTATTTTACAAAACAGAAAATCAAGTGTGGAGTGTGGAAGGCATAATTTCTGCCCAAAGGACTTTACAAGCTGGGTTAGGATTTCACCAAAATGGCCAAAAGGGTAAAACATAAACATAAAGTTGAATGTTGAAATAACGTACTTTGTGGAGAAAAACAAGGTTAGTGTGGAAAGAGCAATGTTCTGAGAATGTTCTCAATCAGTGATTCTCAAAGTGTGGTCCCTGGACCAGCAGTAGCAGCATCACCTGGGAATTTGTGAGAAGTACAGATTCTCAGGCCCCACCCCCTGACTTAATAATTCATCAGTTCTGGGAGTGGAGCCCAGAGATCTGTGCTTTAAGGAGGTCTCTGAGTGATGCTGATACCACATTTAAGAACCGCTGATATACTGTGACATACCAACGTGCCACTTGGTGGCATGCCCATTCGATTGCTTGGTCCTTGCGGTAGCTCTGCGAGGTAAATGGGAGAAAAGTTAAGGCTCAGAATCATCATAGCAAGGTCACAAGTCAATTAAGTGCTCAGAGCTAAGTCTTTTGGCCTAAGTAACTCCCCAGCATATGGTTTGATGGCATTGCCTCTGCATGTGTCCACTTGAGGGCGTGACTGGGTAGTAGGGAGACTGACTGGTCACTATAGAGACCAGCTGGGAATGAATGACTGCCATGCACTGGGGCAGTGGTCCTTGTTATCAAACATTTACTGAAACCGTTCCATGTGCCAAATTCTGTGACAGAGGCCCACCTAGTCAGGACATGTTAGAAGGAGGCGGAGGCTCACACAGGAAGCTACAAGCTCAAGTCTAGCTTAGGAAGGTACCAGAGGGCCAATTCAGCAAGGGCGGGGGTGGGGGGGATATATCATGGTTCTGCCAGGTCACGGACCAGGCATTGGCAGCAGGGACCATCCCTTAAGGGTGAAGATCATCAGTAAGAGTTTGGCTGCAGAGAAGCATCCCACCAATAGCCTGGAGTTCCAAGCAAGACTTTTAGCCAGTGAAGCCAGAGCCTGGAGACCAGCAGCTTGGAGTCTGGGAATGTGGGGATGAGAGAAATGAGACCAAGATGTCACTCCCAGGCTTCTGATTGGGATGCCTGAGAGAGGATGGGTGGAGCCAGAAGCCCTGTGTTTTCTGGAAAGCACAAAAGACGCCTAGGGGCAAGAGAGTGAGTTCCGGTGTAAACATGAGGAGTGTGAAGGCAAGGTGCTCAGCAGGTGATGATGGTGTATCTATAATAAGTTTGGAGCTCAGAGAGATAGGCAGATTGCCTCTTCCTCTTCCGTGAGAACTACCTGACCTCATCTGGATTGCAGAATCAAAGGGACTTCTTAGTACCAGTGGAAGCAATTTAATTCTTTCTTCATGCTCTTCTCTTGAGATGCCCCATTCATTTACTTATTTCATTCATCATTTTGTTCCCTTTGCTTCATTTAAATCATTCACCATCCTTCTTCAGATACAAGCCTGGAGAGCTAATGCAGTAATGTACAAGTGCTTTAAAAAGTTCAAAATGCTCTTTAGATGCTTATAATGAAACATGTCATTATGTGTTGCTACTATTGCTATGCATGCTATGGTTATGAATCATCACATCCAAACAGGAAGTCTGACTTGTCCGTTCCTCTGGACTTACTGGCATCAGGAAGGGTGGGTCGTTTTCTTTTGTTGTTCATTCGGAGAGAATCTCATTTCGGAACATGGTGATTGGATGCATGGAGTCTCAGTGGTCTTCCAGGACAGTGGGTGGTTTCCTCCAGCACACGCCCAGCAGCAGGCACCCAGTGACATGAGGTGGGGCTAGGAGGACTGTCTGGTGCCCACCCAGCCTCACCTTGAATGCTGTCTCTGATGGGAAGTTCACAACCCCCCCATGGCAGACCACCTCACTGCGGGGGTCTTGGGTGCTTACTTTTACTCATACCCAGTGTTAGCATGGTTACAATGAAACTGTAGATGGGGTCCTGCGTGGGGAGAGAGCTTATGTATTAGGTTTCAAAGAGTTGGGGCAGCACACTGGATGTTAGCACCAACTATCTGAAATCCACAAGGAAACCAGGGACAATGGCCTTGAGAATGGGGACCAAGGTTAGTGACTGAGGAAGGCAGGTGAGATAAGAGGCGTGGGCACCGCACTGGTCAGGCATCGCCTCTGCACGTAGCACTTGGAATGGCCTGGGCACCTGCTTGTTGATGTCCTAAACCTACCACCCAGCATCTGACAGAAGAAATTCTCTCCCTGTTGTAACCCAAATCTGTCTCGAGACAGTACCCACTTAGGGAGCTGGGCTTTACTCTCAGTGGGCATATACCTTCTGGTCTCCAACATGGACCTTCAGCAACCTAAAGGTGTCTCTCTCAATCTCCAGCAATCTCAGAGCACTGCTTGAGCCAGACGGTGGGCAGCCATCCTCACATCACAGTGATGGGGTCACCAGTCAGCACTCGAGCAGGCTAAGTGATTGTGTGGCTTCCCACCATCTCTTTCCCCTGGGAACCCACTGCAGTGTCATCTCGCAGAGTTCATGCTCTCCAAGTGAAACGTGACTGTGCAGCGAGAAACACGACAGATGCTGCTGATTTGGAGGGCCCTCCTCCTGTCCCCTCCACCTGAGGGCTGACTGTACATATGTTATTTACATACTTATGGATTGTGACTTGAAGTGATATGTGTCTACTTCTCTCTTTTCTGCAGGGGGATAAAGAGGAGAGAGAGAAAGAGATTCAAATCTCTGGGCTCAATGAAATGAAAGTAGTCATTAGACTTTAGTGAAAAGACCAGAGGCTTTTAGAGCCAAAAAGAGCCCAGTTGTTTTTCAAGTTGGCATTTGCCAGCCGATGACAGTGACCTGTCTGTGCCCCAGTTTCTTTTCTTCCATATCTGGATGGTTACAATACATCATTTTGTCGTGAAGCTTCAGTGAGATACGTTCTATGCCTGACAGAGGACCTGGAACCTAGAAGCCCCTCAGTGACCATTACTTAGAAATAAATCTCAGGCCTAGAGAGAGGGTGTCAGAACCTAAACTGATTTTCCTCACTGTGGCATAGTGGCCCCTGTCAGAAACGCTGTCTCTAGTTGCTCCTCTACGTGCTCAGACAGTGGGGGGTTAACGCAGAAGCTCTGATCACGGTGGGGACGATGGGCAGTGGGGTGGCTGGGCAGATGTCCCGGAGTCCTGGAAGCGTGGCTTCCAGGGGCCCAGAGAGGGCTGCTGTGGTCCTTGATAACAGGGGTGGGGTCATGGGAATTGTCCTTTTTCTGATTCTGTCTCTAAGTCCCAAGTGAGAGAGGAAAGGGTGTTCTCCAGGCCCCTCTCTCTTCTGAGAGGTCAAGGCTAGAGAGAACCAGGCCTTGCCAACAGGGAGTGGACGTACGTCCTGACCCTCTGCAATGAGCACCCTCCAGTGGGCACTGAGTTTTCAGTTGAGCTTACATTCCAGGGCAGAGAGGAGGCACAGAAAGAGCGAAAGAGCAAGTGAGTTTTTAGAAAATAGAGCAAAGCCAAGTAAGTAGTCCTGTGAGGCTCCCCGCCCCCCATTTCTATTATGTAAGCCTCAGCTTCACACTCTGGACAGTGGGGGTAGTATAACCCGGCCAACCTCTTAGGGTTCCGAAGTACAAGTAAACGGAACTTCCTTCTGGCAGAATGGTGGTCCGAGCACAGGCATCCAACTCCCACCACTGCCCTGCCATAATCATGGTGAGACGATCCATAAATCTCAGGGAAACACAGCAAGAAAGAGCCAATAGAAGTTGAATCATCATCCTACCCAGAATCAAGGCATAATCTAAAGACCAACAAAGAAATCTGTAACAGCATGAGACCCTAGGGAAGGAGGGGTAGGTCTTCCATGCAAGCCACACCACGCTCAAAGGAACATTGTCACAGCTGTGCAGCTGAGCCCAGACTGAAGAAAGACACCAAAGACAGACTTGGACCACCAGTTCCTCAAAATGATGTGGATTTGGGGTGATGGTTATTCTTGTTCTTCCCCACCACCCAGCTTTCTATGCAGCTTCTGTGCTTCCTTCCTCCCTTGGTGGACTCGGGGGTTGAGGGGAATAGGGCCATGGAGGAGAGAGGAAGGGATGAGGAAGAGGGAAAGCCTACAGTGCTAGGGCCTGTACTAGGGCATGAGATGTCATCTCTCTTCTTGCAGACCCTCCCCCACCCCTCCCCCACCACACACAATGGCCAAAAGTGGTTCTTAGAGCACCCCGCACTTGGTTTATGGAAGGAGAGGAGTTCATATGAAACCTCTGCCTTTACACCTACAATTCACCACCTCCAAGTCTCAGCCCACACAATCTCCTTATTGTGCAGGTTGAGTGTGGTGGTGGATTGAGGAGTGCAATTCCAGTTGGCACCTCTGAGCAATCTCGGGAAGGGACACATGGAAGTGCAGTAGCTGTCCTCTGTAGAATGTGGCAGTACTTACTGCTTACTCTTCTCAGTTTTGGAACCTTAAGTAAAATTTCAAAGCAATGAGAAAAGCCCTGATAGATACCCTGTTGCTCTTAGATACACCCCATGCTCCCTAGGACTAGCTGGAAGGTGACAATACAATAACTGAACAACATGCCCCAGTAAACATTCCCCCAATCTCTCTTATCTTTGAAGGTTGAGATTGGATGAACAAATGAGCCACAGGGAGGTTATTGATGATAACGAAAGCTGTGCTTGTTTACCAATCAAGCTGGATTTTAAACAATAGCCCCCAAATATATTAAAATTAGAGGCCAATCATTCCTGTAGCTCCAGAAAGCTTGAGGTAACAACACAAGGAAAATGGATGATTACAATAGTGGAAGCAGCATCTATCCACTTTGAGTATCTACTATATGGAAGGCCCATTGTGTGGAGTTTGGTTATTTTATGTGTAATCCCACAGCAGCTTAGTGGAGTGAGTATAATTTTCCCCATTGACTTTCTGGAAGGTAGATGACTTACCCAAGACTGTATATCTGCCCAAGTGGCCCAGGGGGAATTGAATCTTTGATTCTATAGCTACAAAGTTTAAGCTCTTTCTAATGTCACCCCCAAAATCTAGCATCATTATGAAAGCATACGGCACCATGACCAAGTTGGGTTCATTCCAGAAACGCACTGATGAGAAATGTTGAATATTAGAAAAACTCTTGATATAATGCCTTGTATCAGTAGGTCAAAAGATAAAAACCATCTTATCCTCTCCAGAGAGGTTGAAAAGTAATTTGAAAAAATTCAGCCTTCATTACTGATCAGAATTCTTAGTAAGCTAGGAATAGAAAGGCACTTTCTTATTTCTAGCAGAAAATGTTCTATGGCTTCAAAGCCTTAAGAGAATAAACTAAACCACAAAAAGAAAAAGAAAAAAAAAAGAAAATAACCCCAAACCTATTAGAGCTACTAAGAGGTTTCAGTATTATGGTCTGATTCAAAGCAAATAAACAAAAATCAATAGCCATCTGCCAGTAATAACCATTATAAAATATAATAAAATGTGTCCTATGTTCAAAAGCAATTAAAATATAAATACTTAGAAATAAACTAAGAAATGTACTGAATCTATATGAAAACACACATGCCTACAACACTTTATTGAGGGTGATAAAGCAAGACCTCAATAAATGGAGAGATATATCATATTGGGTTAGCAAATGGAATATTACAAAGATATCAGTTCTCCCCAGATTAATTTACGAGTTTAATACAATCACGATCAAAATCCCAGTGGGATTCTTTTTGGACCTTGACAAAGTGATTTTTCAAAATTGATCTGAAAGAATGTGCCAGAGACAGTTGAGAAGAACACATTGAAAAAGTAGTGGTGCTTGGTGGGGACTTCATTGTGCAATATCAACATTGATTATGGCTAGAATAAAGCCTGGAAAATAATCCAGTAAATGGTGATACTGGCTTTTCAAGTTTATGTGAGTGGAGATTGCTTAACAAATAGTACATTTGTAACTGGTTAATAATGTGGAAAAAATAGAATACATTGCACAAGTGTCGTGATATGCTAACTCAATTCTGGACTAATTAAGAACTCTAGGTTGAGTTGTTAAGTCAACTTTAAGTTTTCAGCTTTTAAAGCTGAAAAAAGCAAGAATCAGAAGAAAATAAGAAAATGTTATTTTGTATTAGGAAGGACTGTTAATTAAAAGCAAACAAATATACCATTAAGTCAGGGCTTGCAGATTTTACTACATAAAAAGGGCAGAAGAAGGAGAAGAAAAATCTTCTGTCCTATATGAACAAAATTCAAAAGCAAATGGGTAAACTGGGTATGGGGAAATGTGTGACAAGATTGAGAGAGAAAAAAAAAGAATAACCTTACATATGAGGAGCTCTAACAAGTCACTCAAAATGTCCTCACACGACAGAAAAAAAGCATAAAAGGTATAAGTGGCAATAGCCAAGCAAAATATGAATTGTGGGAAAAAGTTAAATGTCACAGATAATCAAATAAATGCATTTTTAACCTATACGATTGCCAAAATGGGTCCGTTTTTAATTGCTAGTAGCCAGCCTTGGCAAGGGCAGTGAAGCCGGCACTGAGGGCACTTCTGCAGGGGTGTGAACTGGCATAGTACATTCGGAGGACAGCTTGCCATTTTTTTTTTTCCTAACAACATAATCAGAGTTTCTCAAAAAGAGTTGTATACATCGAGGTCATCACTGCATTATTTATAAGGGCAAAAACTTGGAAATCATTTAAGTGCACCAACAGCAGGAGCATAGTTAAGTAAATTTTATGCATGCACACAGTGGAAATCTATGCTGGTGTTGCACACCATGTTTTCACCAAAGATCTAATGGCATGGGTCAATGTTCATGCTATCAAGTGAAAAAAAAAACAAAAGCCCAGCTTACAAAACCACATATGTAATTGTTCCAGTTTTTGGAAATATAAATAGGCAGCCCATATATAAGCTGGGTCCAATTTATCTGTTAGAGCTATTAAGTAGACTGACCAAATGTTCCATTTTGAACGGGACAGTACCATTGTTTTCTGTCCTGTTTAAAATGGGATGTTTGGTCAGCCTACTATTTAAACATAGGTAGATAGATAGATACTACTTAAAGGTAGGTAGGTAGGTAGGTAGATAGATTTATTTTGTTTTTGACAGAGACAGAGAGAAGGGGGAGGACCCAGAGCAGTCTCCATAGTTGCATGTCATTAGTTTTCTACATAGTTTCATTCCACAGGTGGGGCGGGGTTGCCAGGGGAGGAACCAGGCCAGGGTCTCCCCCTGGTGAGAACCGAACTGGGGGCACATCCCAGTTCAGCATATGGGTCCACATGGACTGGGGCTGGGATTCTATCCTCAGCCCCCGGGGCTGTAAGACGAGCAGTTCACCCGCTGAGCCATCCTGGCTTCCCCATTCCAGATTCTACCCCAAGATGTCTGGCGATTCCCGTAGAGCGCATACGGTCCGCATTCACTGCCTGCCCTGAATCCTGGAACGTCACCATTTCTCTGTGCTCTCTGACCAGGACCAAATGTGGAACGGGCCCCTCCCTACCACCTCCCCAAAGCTGAACGGACATAGGAGGTTCCTGTAACAGCCCAGCTTCTCTTGATGCTGATGGGATGCCAGGCAGGGACTGCGTTGCCGTGCTGCCCAGCAAGCTATTCAAAATCCTGCACAGACTGAAAGTACTTCCAGCGGTCGGGTCCCACGTTTCCTTTCCCAGCCACAAATCGCCCACAGGTGCTACCAAGTCTTCTCATTGCCAGAGCAGTTCAATTCCCAGCTTCAGGTTCAGGCCCCTTGGTGCACATCTTTTGCATTCAGGTGAACGCTAAAGTTGGGGGGTGGGGGGGTGGGGAGTGCCTGGAGAGGGCAGCTAATGCTGAGATCAAAGCCTTTATTTTAAAGGCAACAACCCTTCCTCAAAACATGTACTTTAATCTGTTTGCCCTCAGTGTATGCACAGACACACATACCATATATATGGCTTAGATTTATACCAGTATGCATATGTGTATATACAGTGAATTTATGGGCCACTGTAAATGTTTTCCCTTTGTTTTGCTGTGCTGTATAACATTTATACAACTTAAAAGTAGGTTTCCCCCTTCGAGTCAAATGTGAATTTAAAAGATTTATAAATTGTAAGGCACTCTGTATAAATGTGGGAAGTATTGTTTTTTATTATAGCTAGGGAATCATTGACATTCTTGCAAAGCGCAGAAATAGTTGCACATTTGCTGATCCCTGGGCTGCAAAACAACCATTAGGCTGTGTTCAGAGGGAGCAAGAGATAGTCAAATGAGGGGTTTGCCTTTAGCCCCATCTGAGTTTGAATCCAGGTTCTATCGTTAGGATGCTGGATAGCTTTGGGCAACTTGCTGAACCTCTCTGAACCAGTTTGCTCATCTGTTAAATGAGGATGATACTGCTCACCTCATTGGGTAGAAATAAGGGCCATTAATAACGATGGCTAGTGATGCACTGGCTATGCTTGCAGTCTCATAAGGGAGGTATACCCCATCACCACCGTCACTACCAAGGCTTAGGGAGGTTAAGTACTTTGTTCCAAGTCACCAAGCTTAGGCAGTGGTTGAGGTTAGAGCCCCTGGAGTCCAACTGGTCTCTTCTAGAACTGTAAGACCCTGGCATACTGCCCAGAACTTAGTAGGTGCTTTTGGCAAGCTATCATCCTAGAGACTCACTTTCTTTCTCCCTCCCGAGGTCCTCCTCACCAGTAACCCCCAAGGTCTTTACTGCAGTGGTGGGTCCCAGAGGACTATGAGAAGTCAGTCACTTGCTGTGTTCCCAAAGGGATCCCGGAGGGCCCACAGCGTCAAGGGCTTGGCATGCAGCCTCAGCCAAAATTATGTCAGAGCCCAAGGGATCCCAGGGGACCTTGCCCATCGCTGGTCATTGGGGAATGTTGAGGCCCCCCTACACTGGGAAGAATGGAGAGTGGACCAGAGCGGTGAGCACACACCTGGCAGGCGTGAGGCAGAGAGGAGCTGACAGTGCAAGTCAGACACGAGGGCAACTGGAGTGTCAGCCATGGTTTCTAGATCACGCCCATGATTGGCTGGATCATGGTCATTCTGCAACTCATGACAGACACTGTGGCAGGAGCTGGGGGAGTCTGTGGGCACCTAGCAGGGAGTTCATGTCCCTTCCATTGCCATGCCATGTAGACTTCCCTAGCTGGGGATGTCTTGAATCATTAGCAGCTTGTAACTTCCAACTAACCCTTTTCCCAGCTGAGCCCAGGGCTGAAAGAAGGCGCAGTGGCGACCATTACTGGATGGCTGTGTGCCCTCCCTTCCTTGTTCTCTCAATCTTCATGCTTGAGAAGAATAATGTCGACACCAAGGAAAATTTGGGAAAATATATCCTGTATACAAATTAATTTTGGGGGGTAGCGCAAATTCCATTTTAATCATTGACCCATCCTTATGTAATTATGCCTCACATGCCATTTATAGTTCCCACCTGTCACTCAAACCATAAAACAAACATTTTACAGGTTCTTTAAGGAGTTTTCAACACTGTTTTAATGGCCCCATAGTGTCTCATAGCGTCTTATTACAAAGATACGGTAATTTACTAAATGGTTCCTGCATCGCTGGATATTTGGGTGTTTCCAAAACGTTGCCATCTTCTTGCCTGTAGCCTTCTGCTTGCATTTAGACTAAATTTCAAGGAGGGAGGTATTAAAAGGCAGAGACATCCTTAAGGCTTTTGCAACATTTCACAGATGGCTTCCAATGAAATAATTATGCTATTTTATAATGATGTGAATACTTTCAGTGTAACCTTGACAGAATTATGTACTCTCAATTTGTTTTTAAAAATTTTGCCCAATTCACACGCATCGGGTGACATTTCAAGTCTATTTTAATTCACATCTATAACCGCCGCTTCTGCATTCTTCTTCACCTTGCTCACACATGCCAGCCACTTTAGTCATTTTTCCTGTTTCTCATAAACACCATGCCCGGCTCTTTTCTGCCTCAGGGACTTTGCTCAAACTGTTTCCTCTCCCCAGGACTCTGTGTGGGAGGACCCACACATCCTTCCCCACTTAACTTATCATCCTCTACATGTCTCTTTAAAAGTCACTACACAGAGAGACCTTACTTGATACCCTGATCTAAGTTTTTCTACTTTCCACTCCAGTTTTTAACCACTTATAACACTGTTCACAGAACTTCTGATTTATAATAATCTAATTATTTGTGTGTCTCTTTGTTTATTGCATGCCTCTTCTATTACACTATGTGTTCTCTATGGACAGTACCCTTCTCTGTTCTGGTCATTGGTGCCTGGCATCATGCTTGGCACATAGTAGGCACTTAACAAATAGGTGTTGAATACATGGCTGTTGTGAAGATATATATGTACACTATAGAAAATTTAGAAAATCAGAAAAATACACTAACAAAAATTTAAATAGCCCAGCACAGCATCACTCCGATAACAACTGTTACCTAGTTTCTAAAAATAGTTTCATGTTTTCTATTTAATACATTAATTAATGTGGGGTTTATTTTGGTCTTTGATAAGTGAGGAGGCTTCAAGTTGGTTTACAACTGTGACCTAATCAGTGAGGGGTTGGGGAGAAAGGGTGGGAAGTCTTTAGGGAGAGAGAAGGGAAGCAACTGGTAGCCTGGCCCAAAGAAGTGTCACAGAAGAAAGCCAGTCAGAGCCAGGGCCCTAGTTGTGAATCCCTGACATCACAGCAGGACACATGCCCAGACCACAGTTAGGGAAACCCGTTTGGAGAGGTGGACTCCAGCCCTGTTCAAGTGGCCAGCTCCACTGTGTTTGCAAATCCTTTGCAGCACTATCTCTCAAAAGCCTTTAATAAATACTTCCTCTATGGATCCTCACCCAGACTGAGACTAACAAGGTTAATCACCATTATATACTGGACACTGACGGTCTTAGGAGTTAAGTAGCCTTCTCTAAATCTCAAATCTTGAGATAGCTGTGAAATAACTTCTTCTGACCCCAGGTTCTTCCAATTTCCACTTTCCGGCCACTGTAGAAGATTTCTATGTGCTGTGAATCTTAGATTAACCAGGTGGCTCTAAGGAAAGGTGAGGGCAATGGGGCAAAGAAGGCAGGAGTTCTGATTAAGTGAATGTTTTTGTTTGTTTTTTAAATGTGAGAGTTAAGCAGCAAATCCATTTAGATTTGGCCCAGACTCTTTTATATAGGATGGTATATGAATTTAACACACACACACACACACACACACACACACACACACAATTGAGCCCAGAGGAATATCTTCAAACAGAAAGAGTCAGTAGTATAGTCTTCAATGGCCTTTGCAGTCGGCATGTACCCTTGACTACTGCTGCCACCCAAAGCCTTTGATCAAAGCCACGGCAGCTTGGGCATTTAAAGGCCTTGCCTAGGCAGTAAAGGGCTGTTGTGAGCTTTAGTAGATTCAACACTTGCTGAGTACAGAGCCACGTGCATCTCAACTCAGTGTCTGGCTGGCATATCCAGAGGACTGAAGGCTGGATGAGTCTGCATCCTCAGTTAGGTGTGGCTATCAAAGTGATGCTATTCTGTATTATGGGGAATTTAGGATTCAGAATAACTGGACGGTGGGACATGTGTAGTATGCCACACCAACTATCCCAAACGCATGGCACTTGATTCTGGTTACACATTTCCAAAGGCACTGGACGAAAGGTAATACTAGGAGAGTGCTGGGGTGAGCTAGGAAGCCTGTCATGTGAGCGGGCTGGTGACTGACCAAGGTGTTTGCTTGCAAATTGGAGTGCATGGTGAAATTAAGGCTGATATTCAGATTTTAATTGCATTTTATAGTCATGAAAGAAATGTGTTTTCATTATTTTTATTTTGGAAGATACAGAAAAGCACTAAAAAATGTGAAAATCATCCATAAATCACCACTTAGATATAACAATTCCAAATTTTGGTATAACTAGGTCTTTTCATGAGGTTTTATTTATTTGTTTTTTAATTTGATGCAGACACGTATGTCTCCTTGGACCAACTAGAGCTAATATGTACGAAAGGGGACCAAAAAAACGCAGAATGTATTTATAAAACTTGTGTATTTATCCTTACATGTTTAAACTTTAGTCACCTTCAAAGACTCTTTGTTTGATGCCATACACCTAACCAGACGCTCTTTCCGCTGCTCAAAGCATTTTTGAACTTGTCGATTTTGATGCCTTTTAGTACTTCTGCTGTTTTTTGTTTGATCTCTTCTACATCGACAAAACGTTTCCCTTTGAAGACTTTTTAAATCAGGAAACAAACAAAACTAATCACTTGGGGCGGGATCTGGTGAATAAGAAGGATGGGGCATGTGGCTCTGGCCATTTTGGTTAAAAACTGCTGAATACTCAATGTGGTATGGGTAGGTGCATTGTCGTATCACATGTTCTTCGTGTAAATCACCCGTCATGAGATGGGCAAACGCATTGAAAGAGTCTCCAAAAAAAACTCACTGAAGCTGAATGCCTCCTCTTTCAACAGCACCAGCTGGTACCCTGATGCAGGTGGGTTCCTAGAACACTCACCTAGCAGGGGGCAGCCTGCCCTCCAGAAGATAATCTCATTTTTTGAGGGTTCCCCCACCCCTTGTATGTGTTGTTCTGTAACCAATTTTTTAAATACTATATGATGGCTGTTCAAAAAAAATCCAGCCGTTGTTAGTATAATGAGAATGGTTACCTGGCTGGATACTTTCCAGACAACCCTCCTACTGAATATTTTCCCAGTATTTACATATTTTATGTTGTAGGCATAGAACTTGGTATTATATTAAGTAGGTAGCATGATGAATAAAATAGTCATGATCTTATTTTTTATGGCTCCTGAGGACAGATGGGAAAGATAGACGTTGCCTTTAATGTGGATACAGAAATACAGTCCATCTTTATTATTTGCAGACTCTGTATTTGCAAATTCACCTACTCACTGAAATGTATTTGTAATATCGAAATCTGTACTCATGAATTCTACAGCCATTTGCAGAATGGTGCAAACTCGGAGTTGCCTAATGCACACATTTACAGCTGAAGTCGGACAAAATGACACTCTGCCTTTTTGTTTCAGGTCTCTTACTGTAAACAAATACCTTATTTGTGATCTATTTAATGCCAGGCTTTCCTCATTTTTGTGCTTTCTGTTGGCGAATTTGCTGTTTCAAATGGCCCCCAACGGTAGTGCTGAAAGGCATTGGCATTCCTCAGTGCAAGTCAGCTGTGATGAGCCTCGCAGAGCAAATGCATGTGTTAGGTCAGCTTTGTTCAGGCCTGAGTAATAGTGTTGTTGGCTGTGAGTTAATGCTAATTACCAATATATATTAAGTAAGGTGTCTTAAAGCACATAAAGCAAGATAAAATATTGACTGCTTGACAAAAACATTACATCACAGGCTTCTAAGCTTGTATACCCCCTAGGAGCAATGGTTCAGTATTTACTAATTTAGTGCAGCTTTATAGAACATAACTATCACAAATAGTGGGAGCCACCTATACAGATATACAAATCAGTAAGGTAGGGGTAGTCAGGGATGAAGATATACATTTGGCTCTAGATACCACTTAAAAGTGTGAAATGATAACTTTCAAGAAAAGGCAAACTCATGACTCTTACAGAGATATAAAAATGAACATGATTTATTTAAATTCATTGACAAGGAAACTGGTGAGGTGTCACAACCAATATAGAGAGAAAAAAAACCCCCAAATCAGAGACATTTATAGATTAGGAATATTGGCATGAATATGCAAATACAGGCAAACTAGCTTTTTGTTTTGTTCCATTTGAAAGGGGAGGAGATTGCCCCTCTCTCGATAGACCATTTGCATGTCAATAGACAAAAATTATTCTGCATTGCTCAGTTACCCACAACTTTCAAAGCTGTAAAATAGCTCCCATAGAACCAGAATCAGATAACAAGGAAGCTTGTGTCATAGACAATGCATGGTTTTCCATAACAGAGTTTTCTCCACAAAGCCGTGGTAATGAATGTGATCAGCCTAGATAGAGCGTGTGGAGATGAGAGGTGAACCACAGGAAGGCCCCAGACATGAGGCTGGATTGCAAAGGCAGAGCCTGCAAGGGAGACTGAAGAAACAACTGGGGAGGCCTGAAGGAAATCCGGGGCCTGCAGGCCCATGGCAACACTGAGACTGGAGGAAGTTGTCAGCTGTCTGAAGGCTGAATCTCCTGGAATATGGCAACCCTCTGGTCACTTAACAAAACAGCTATTGAGGGGTACAGACAGGCAGAAGCCAGAGTGGCAGAGGATAGGTGAAATGGGTGACAAAGTGGAAATGTTGTTTTGAGTAAAGTTTTCATATGCTCTTGAATGGATGTATCATTAATTTTGCTCTAACTTTGATTTCTGGATATTTAGGTCTTCTTGAAAATTAAAAAAAATTATAATTAATATTCTCATAGATATGAATTTATGTGCATTCATCTAGTATTTTTCCTAGAAAAATTCCCAGAAATATTGCTGCTTGGGTTAGCACACTTATTTTAAGACGTTGAGACGGTCCTTCAAAAATTGGATCAATATCTACCCTGCCCTCCACAGCGGATGAGCACCTTTGTTTATTTGGATATACTCACCTATAGCTATTACAAGTCGTCTTCTCTCTTTATTCTTCTCCATTTTCCAGAGGCAATAACTGTGTAAACAAGCGGTTTGGGGTTTGGAGCTGATAATCAATGGC
The DNA here is from genome assembly GCA_004027555.1 of Craseonycteris thonglongyai. Lineage (NCBI taxonomy): Eukaryota > Metazoa > Chordata > Mammalia > Chiroptera > Craseonycteridae > Craseonycteris > Craseonycteris thonglongyai. The sequence continues at coordinate 524 of PVKE010000240.1, read as the reverse complement.
TTTTATTTCTTTTTATGTCACAGCCCCCTCTTTGGGCACAGTCAGTGCTCTTCCTTGTTGACACTAACACGGGTCAAATATTTGCAGGTTCTTATCTTTCTTTAGGCTCGGCTTAGGCAGGCTCTGAATTTCTGGCATCTGACATTTTCCCTCCTGTATCTATTTCTCTATCTTTCTTGGGGCATTCCTGTCTTGCCTTGGATTTTCATGGCCATGCCTCCATATCCTAGAAAATTCCCATTGCACCTGGGCCCAGAGAGAGAGTTTACACCTTTACCTCCCCCAGGGCTGCGTTGCCAATTCTCTCTCCTCCCCCCACCCCCAAGATACTATCCAGCCCATCTTCATAGAAACCCTCTAGTAGGGACCCTATCCCGAGGGCAAGAGCAGCGCTGGGTGTTTGGTGTGGAGTGGTCTTAATTGGGGCCAGTTCCACTTTCTTTTCCACCACAGCTTTCTGAAATGCCTCCCCTGAGCTCCCTGCCTGCCGGCCTGGAACGAGTTTGGCTCCTCCATCCTTACAC